>CAIGQZ010035013.1:8573524-8612264 GCA_903798205.1 Danio tinwini | reverse complement strand
TATTAGTTATTAAAGTTGTTTAGAAATGTGCTTAAAAATATTCCCTTTGTTTAAAAAGCTCTTAACAATAACATAGAAGCACAAAAATGGGTAATTTTTGCCTCAATGTTTCTAAATCAAACACCTCTTTTGCTCTCCTTTTTTATTTTCACCTATGTGACTGTACTAAGAACAGCTGATACCTGTTGAAGTCTGTGTGTCATTTCAAAGCAGATTTCAGTAGCTCTTTCTCATGAAACAGCAATGATTTACAAGCTTTACCTGCAAACAAAACTCCATACAAGGAGAGCTGAACAAGTGATCTCCTGAAAAAAAAGCTTTCCCCTGAGGGCTCGGAAGAGTTATCCGTCTCAACACGTTGCATTAAAAGCGTGTACACAGAGCCTAAAGCCCATGCATCTTTCTCCTCCCGGTCTGCAGGCCTGGTTCCTGCCATTTGTTCAGGAGCGCAAGAGAGAAAACCCCTTTTGAAAGAACAGGATATACACTAGAGGATGTGGAGAAGTTCATATGGAGATGTTGGCTGACATTCTCTACAATTATGCAACTTTTTTCCCCTCTTTTTTTAATGTGTGGGTGGATGGTTATGTAAAGTTGTGTGAGTCCTCACTGCAAAAAAAATTTGTAAATAAACATTTATAAATATTTACACATATTTACAAATATTTGTCACATAATTACATATATCTAACACATTTCCACATAATTACACATATTTTACACATATTTACACATATTTACAAATATTTTACACAGATTTTTTACACATATTTTCGAATATTTTCATATTTACAATTATCTGATACATATTTTCACATAATTACAAATATTTTATACTTATTTACAAATATGTCCACATATTTACAGGTATTTTACACATATTTACAAATATTTGACAGATATTTTCATATTTTCAAATATCTGATACATAATTTTACATAATTACAAATATTTTACTCATATTTACAAATATTTTACGTTTTCATATATTTACAAATATTTTACACATTTACAAATATTTTACAAATAATTTGATATTTACAAATATCTGATACATATTTTCACATAATTACAAATATTTTACACGTTTTCATATATTTACAAATAATTTACACATATTTACAAATATTTTACACATTTATAAATATTTTACACATATTTTTATATATTCTCAAATATTTTACACATATTTACAAATATTTTACACAGATTTACAAATATTTTACACATATTTATAATTATTTTACACATATTTTCATATATTTACAAATATTTTACACATATTTACAAATATTTTACACATATTTTCATATATTTACAAATATTTTATACATATTTATAAATATTTTACACATATTTTAATAAATTTGTGAATATTTTACACATATTTACAAATATTTTATACATATTTATAAATATTTTACACATATTTTAATAAATTTGTGAATATTTTACACATATTTTTATATATTTACAAATATTCTACACATATTTACAAATATTTTACACACTTTCCATATATGTACAAATATTTTACACGGCTTCCATATATGTACAAATATTTTACACATATTTGCATATATTTACAAATTTTTTCATATTTTAAAATATCTAACATTTTCACATATTTACAAATAATTTACACATATTTTAATATATTTACAAATATTTTACACACTTTTACAAATATTTTACACATTCACATATTTACAAATATTTTACACGTTTACATATTTACTAATTTTTTCACATTTACAAACATTTTACACATATTATGTTCACACATTTTAGGCCTGTAGCTAAGGGGGGTTTGAGTGGTTCGGAAGACCCACCTCTCACTGATAAAGGTCCAGAATTTGTCCCATACATAAGCTCATTTGTCCTATTTTGACTGCTATGCCTTCATAAATAATAACAATAACCCATCCAAAAAGGCTTTAAGACCAAGCGGAATTCTGGTTTGACTTCAGTTAATCAGTTTTGGCCAATGCAAACAATCCTCTTTTGCTACTGTATTGTTTTTAAATAGAGAAAACATTTGACAAGTAACTTTTATTCTAAACCTTGGTCCTTAGTCTTGAAAGAAAACATGACCAATAAAAAAAGTGTGAAGAGGCTAGAAAAATTGTAAAGTTCTAAATTGTTGTTGTTGTTGTTGTTGTTATTATTATTATTATTATTATTTAAATGGCCAAATTCTAATTGAGGAAAGTTAATTGTGCCGGACACTGCATTTGCCTAACAAATTACATTAGACCGCAGTTTTTAATTTAAAACTTTATTTTTTCTAATGATGTAATAAATTTGTATTTTAAATATAACCATTTGTCACATTTTTTTATTCTAAATATTTAGGAAATATTTTTGTTACATCAAAAAGTGTGGTTATGATGACCATCCGACAAGCTAATCCATCTAAAATTGTTTAAAATTTAAAATGTAACCTAAATGCAGAATTTAAATATCATAATTCAATAGAAAATGAGGCAAGCAACTGCAAAAAGGTCCACATTTTGAGAAAAAAGAACCACCCCTTTTACCAGGCTGGCTACCGGCCTACATTTACAATCATTTTACCAATATTATGTTCACATATTTACAAATATTTTACTCATATTTTACAAATTTGGAAATTGTCATCATGTTTTGTTTTTCACTTATTCATGCTTTTAAATTGCATTATGGGATCTTGATTTTTTTCCTTCAAAAGCTTATGATGTTGAAAAGTTTGAAAGGTGACTTTTGTTGACATTTTTAATAGTTTGAAGTTATGGTAAATTACCAGTACCAGTGCCAGTACTTTTTTCCTGTTATTTTGCAGACTCAATTCTCTCTATATTATTTCTTAACAAATATCTTGTCTCAAACTACTAAAACGCCAATTTGTTAAATCTTTAACATCAAAATTCAGAGCAGAAATAAAACTTTTTTTGTTCAGTTAAATTCTCAAAATACCTCTGTCTGAGGTATTGGGCGTGGCTAACATAACCACGCCCCTCCACCTTTCAGTTTTGACAACAAACAGAAATGATAAGAAGGAGGTGTCTGATAGGTTGGAATAACTCTTCTAAAACCCTGTTCCTGATCTTTGAATAAAATCTTACAGCATCCAATCAGTTCACAGTAGAAAAAAAACAAGCCACACCCACTGTTTTCTTATTTAATATATTCTATTTATCTAGAAGCTGCATCACAATATGAAAAATGAATGAATATGAATGACTTTTTAGCATAATCACGTTAAGAATGTGCATGTAAACACACTCATTTACAGCCTTAAAGGGCACCTAGGTTACCACTTTTTCCAGATTTAATATAAGTCTTTTGTGTCTCCAGAATGTGTCTGTAAAGTTATATCTCAAAACACCCATCAGATTATTTATTATACCTGTCATAGGTTTCTCTTTTGTAGCATTTAGCATCAGTTAGCGGTTTTTGTGTACTGCGCCTTTAAGGCTAGTCCTTCACGCCCACCGTTTCCACGTGCCTGGCAGCGGCTCCCTCGGCTGCGTCAGACAACAGACAAATATGAAGGAATAAGATCTCACGTAACGTTTGTGAGGAAAAACTACAGTAAGAATCTTACCAATAAGTATGTGATGCATGTTGTGGAGTTGTAAGGCTGAGTCACACACAATGTAGTTACAAAGTTCACGCACACACACACAGCGCTGACAGGCACACACAGACAGCGCACGTTCAGCTTAGCACTGTTTTTGCACGCAAATGTGATAGGATGCAGGTTAATCTCCACTGCTGTATGGATGTCTGTTATGTTAATGTACAAAATAAACCTGATTTAACGTCCACAAACCAGGATTGAAGCGTCTTTTATGATTGTTCTGACACGCGGCTGTGTTAATGAAGTAAATGGCTGTAATTTATTATACACATGCACTGTTTTAAAACATTTTAAACTTGTAAAACTCACTCTTGATCACATTTGATGATGATTGATGATCCTAGCAAACTGAACAGACCTTTTATTTACGGTTACTTAGTTTGCGCACGTCCTGGTCCTGTGTCTGGTTGATATGATTATACAGTTACTACGGAGACATGTTAATACGCAGCTGTCAATCAATTCGGTGGGCGGGGGGGCCGCACTCCTACGTCAAGTTGCGGTCGGTCTCAAAACAGCTCCAATTGGTCCACCGTTTTTATGTTGTTAAATTGAAAAAAAAGGACTGGGTGTGTTTATATTACCCCAATATGACGGTCTATACACCATACATACACATATGTCTGTCCAAACAGCTTGAAAAGGAGATTTTTCACCATAGGTGCCCTTTAACACCCGGGGTTCCTTTTAAGGAGTACGACATCTTGTTTTCAGCCTGTAAGTCGTCAAGTCTCATAATATTCTTGGCCTGTTCTCTGCTACAGAAGACATCTCTGACTAACATTTGACATTTCCTGTTGGCTCACGCGTGTCATTTTGACGAAGTGTAGCTAATCTGCGGAGGAATCAAAATAGAAGCGATCGCTTTTACCAGTAGCCAGGCGCGTCTTTGTTCAGATTGCTGATAATAACAAATCTCTTACGATATCTCACACTCTGCCAAGAAGTGTCACACTCACTTACTGGGGGAAAGTTGGGAAGAGATACGGTGGTGCTGTTGAGTGTATTCTTGAGTGTTTGTAAGTATGTGCTGCCAGAGGAACTTCCTGCAGCCTGTCAGCCGTAATTTATTCATGGCTGGAGGGAAGGTCCTGCGTGGAGACAGAATCACACACACACACATGCAATCTGGCCATGGGACAGACAGGCAGACAGACAGATGAGTACACGGAGAAACAGGCAGAACACATTCATTTACTGTTAAATATTTCAACAGTTAAACTCCATTTTAATTTTGTCAAATGAAGGAAACTCTTACCATTTATGGTTATGTGTTTAAGTAAAACTGAAAACTTACTATTTTTGTGGTAACTTTTATGTGATTTTTTTATTTTATTTATGTGGTTTTAAATATTGCTTTGTTTTTTTTTACCTTGGCTTAGGTTTTTTTGTCTGGTTTTTATGCATATGCTGGTATTATGTAGCTTTTACCTCAATACTTCTTATATAAAGTGTTTAAGATTCTACTTTTATAGTTTCTATATAAAATAAAGATTTATATTATTATTCAGTCATTCATTCATTTTCTTTTCGGCTTAGTCCCTATTATTAATCAGGGGTCGCCACAGCGAAATGAACCGCCAACTAATCCAGCATATGTTTTACGCAGCGGATGCCCTTCCAGCCGCAACCCATTACTGGGAAACATCCATACACTCTCATTTACACACGGACAATTTTAGCTTTGCACTGTGGGGGAAACCGGAGCACCTGGAGGAAACCCACGCCAACACGGGAAAAACATGCAAACTCCACACAGAAATGCCAACTGACCCAGCCGAGGCTCGAACCAGCAACCTTCTTGCTGTGAGGCGATTGTGCTACCCATTGCACCAACATAATGCCTATATTATTATTATTATTATTATTATTATTATTATTATTCATTTATTTTCCTTCGGCTTAGTCCCTTTATTAATCAGGGGGGAATGAACCGCCAACTTATCCAGCATATGTTTTACACAGAGGATGTGCCCTTCCAACTGCAACCCAGTACTGGGAAACACCCATACACTCTCACATACACACTTATACACTATGGCCAATTTAGTTTATTCAATTCACCTATAGTGCATGTCTTTGGACTGTGGGGGAAATCAGAGCACCCAGAGGAAACCAACGGCAACACGGGGAGAACATGCAAACTCCACACAGAGATGCCAACTGATCCTGTCGAGGCTTAAACCAGCGACCTTCTTGCTGTGAGGCGAACGTGCTACCCACTGCGTCACCACATCACCGAAAAGTTAAACTAGGATAATAAATGTTGTGTAATGACTGTTCCTACTAAGTTCATGTTAGTAAATGCATTAATTGACATTAACTAATGCACCGTTATTTTAAAGCTTTACTGACATCCCTCCTATCTGAAATTCAATTGTTGTCATTTAAAGTAGAATTTTATATCAGAAAGAATACATTAAACAGATGTTCACATTGTTACAAACTATTTCAGATAAATTCTAAAAATGTCAAGGTATTGATTGATTTTTGTTCTAATTAAGGCAAAGTTTAATTTATATCAAATAATGAAATTACTTTATGGTTTTAGTTACTTAAAATAACAAAACATTGGCATACTCATTTATTTATTTGATTGTATATATGCTCATTTATTTATTTGTATATGTATTTGAGCATTTGATTTGAATATTTATTTTTTGTATGTTTGTTTGAATGTTTATTTATTTATTATATTTTACAAGTTTTTGATTTTTTTATCAGGACTGTTTATTACAAGTTTTAGATTATTAGATTTATTTTTCTTGACATAAAGTACTTCCAGTTTATTGAACATGAAAATAAACATGAAACTATGTTGTCAGTAATAATTATTAATTATGATTTAGCTCTTTAACATAGGAATTAAGAAAAGCAGAACACTTAAATGATAATAGGAAGAATTAAATTATAATCTCAAAATCTGTATAAAAATCTATTTTATTGGTTCCTAGCCATAATGACCTAGAAAATGACAACTTTTAATTGTCGGTCAGACTAAGTACATGATATAACTACATAAGTTTAAAGCTTTAAATAGGAAAATTATCAACTTTTTTTTAATTTGTTGAAGTGCGATGCTAATGGTCTAATCTGATTTAATGATTTATGCTAAGCTAAGCTAAATGTGCTCCCGCAAGACCTGGAGATTGGCTGAATGGATTCAAAAAGTGTAAAAATCAACTGGTGAACTGTAAAATGAGGATTTTTCCTAAAAAATAGTAGTTTGTTATTTCAAGAAGCTTTAGACATTCATTATTAAAATTAGTTATTCAAATTTGTTTAGTTATTAGAAAACTTATGTTTAGGAATGAGTTGAAAAAATCTTCCGTTAAACAGAAATTGGAATAAAAATTTACAAGTGGGCTAATAATTCAGGAGGGCTAGTAATTCTGACTTCAACTGTATATATTTCTGCAAATCATGCAATGAACAGCACAGGTAAGAAAGGGTTACACAAAACTTGAGCAGATGACAAGCAAACCGTCTGCTTAAGTTCATAAACCTGCACTATATAGTGTGCTTGGCCTGAGGTGACGCTGTTCATGACTGTGCACCTGTCCTGCTTGACTGACAGCTTTAAACATCAGCCCTAGTTTCATTATCTCGCTCTTTCACAGCCTTTGGCTCCATTAAAACTCAGTCAAACCGCAAAGAATGCTGTTCAACTTATCTACAGGTTTTCAAAACAGCCATGTTGGTTCTACCAAACTGCCAGAAATGCTTGGGGTCTTGTTTAGTCTTGAATATCTAAAAGATCTTAAATCAAGAAGCTTTGTCTTGAGAAGCGAAAAAAATGGTCTTGTTTAAGAAATAATCCTTAAAACAAGCTAAATAATCTGTCAATGCGGTAAGTAAAATAATATTATTTCAAAACAAAAACTAAATTATTTTGGTCATTTGTCTTATATTTAGGAAGCTCGCTGCTAACCAGGTTATGGATTTTTACTTTTTCACTATTGACATTATGGACAGGCGGCATGGTGGCTCAGTGGTTAGCACTGTCGCCTCACAGCAAGAAGGTTGCTGGTTCGAGCCTTGGCTCGGTCAGTTGGCATTTCTGTGAGGAGTTCTAAGTGCATGTTCTCCCCGTGTTTCCTCCGGGTGCTCCAGTTTACTCCATATGGCCGGAGTGTATGAGTGTGTGTGTGAATGTGAGTGTATGGATGATTCCCAGTACTGGGTTGCAGCTTAAAGGGCATTCGCTATGCAAAATATATCTTGGAGAAGTTGGCGACTCAATCCACTGTGGCGACCCCTAATAAATAAGGGACTAAGCCGAAAGAAAATGAATGCATGAATGAACATTATTGGGCATTTTTTACAGCGTAAGAGTGTTTTCACAAGTTTAGATTGTTTGCTTTTATCTGATATAATGATTGTAACTGTTACAAGTTGCAACCTCTTAACATGATGTTACTGTAAAAAGGATCAGAATGTTAAAACTTGTCTTTTTTTCATCACAGTCACAATTTTGTCCATTGTCTAATGTGTCAGAAACACAGCTCCTCCAGCAGATCTTGATTTGTGTAATGGAAGGATATCTGCCAGTGTTTTGAATGCTTTAAATTGTTTATAAAATATTTTTGTGAGTTCTCAACTTATTGATTAATTAATAATCAACAACTTATAAATAATTAACAACTTACAAAATACCCAGCAAAATCCATAGCAAATACATTTTTTATGAATAAATAAATAAATAAAAATAACAACAACAATAAACAACTTATAAGTAATTAATAAATTTGAAATAAATAACAACTTACAAAAATACCCAGAAAAATTCATTGCAAATACAACATTTAAATAATTTAAATATATAAATAAAATAACAATGACCATTAACAACTTATAAATAAATAACACCTTATAAAATACCCAGCAAGATCCATTGCAAATAAAAAATGTAATAAACAAATAACCATAACAATTAACAACTTATAAATAATTAATAAAGTAGAAATAAATAACAACTTACAAAAATACCCAGCAAAATTCATTGCAAATACAAAATTTAAATAAGTAAAATAAATAAATAAAAATATAAATAACAATCAACAGCGTATAAATAAGTAAGTTGTACCCAACAATATCTATTGCAGATACAAAATGTCAATAAATATATAAAATAACACAACAATTAACAACTTATAAATAAATAACAACTTATATAAACACCCAAATACATTACAAATACAAAATTTAAATAAATAAACAAATAAAAACTTATAAATAAACAACAACTTATAAAATACCCAGCAAAATCATTGCAAATACAAAATTTAAATAAACAAATAAATAAAAATAACCTTAACAATTAAAGACTTGTTAATAATTTCTAAGTTTTTAATTAGTCATAACTTATAAAAAGGCACAATATGTAAATAAATAAAAAAATAATAAATAAATTAATTAATTATAAATAACTTACAATAAGTAATTAACAACTAATAAATAACAACTTATAAAATTACCCTGCAAAATCCATTGCAAATTCAAATTTTTTATGAATAATTTAATTAATAAAAATAACAATAACAATAAACAACTTATAAATAATTGTTAAATTAGAAATAAATAACAACTTACAAAAATACCCAGCAATCTATTGCAAAAATACAAAATAAAAAATATATATAAAAATTATTTATAATTACAACTTATAAAAAATAAATACTCAGCAAAATCTATTGCAAATGGAAAAATGTAAATAAATAACAACTCTAAAATAAAAACTTTCAAAAACTAACCAGCAAAATTCATTGCTAAAAGCTTTTATAATTAAAATAAATAAATATAAAAAATAATAACAATTGACAACTTACAAATAAATAACAACTTATAGAAATACCCAGCAAAATCTATTGCAGATAAAAAATTTAAATAAATAAGTTATAAATAATTAACAATTTATAAATAAACAAAAAAATTAAATACCCAGCAAAATCCATTTAAAATACAAAATTTTGATAAATAAATAAAATTAACAATTAACAACCTATAAATAATTACCAAATTAGAAATAAATAACAACTTACAAAATGAACCAGCAAAATCCATTACAAACACATTTAAATTAAATTATTCAAGCCTCAAAAACTTAAGAGTTTTTCCTTAAAACAAGCTAAATAGTCTGGGGTAAGCAAAATAATCTTATATTAAAGCAAAAACAAGATTATTTTGCATCTTCCAAGGAAAAAAAGGAATAAAAATATATTTTCCTAATATTTCTAAAAAATAAGACACCATTTTTTGCCTGTCTAGAAAATGCTTCTTGATTTAAGAATTTCTAGATATTTGGACTATAAACAAGTCAAAAACTCTTTTTTTTTTTGCAGTGCAGAAGCTGTTAATGAATTTGATTTAGACGACCAAAATACCAACTCAATCTGTGCACTTTTTTTTGGACTTTTCTTAGGTGCTGCCAGCAGGAAATGGCACTGGCGTGTTTGTGAGCTTGAACGCTTGAACACTGGAAGTGGGTTTAGGAGGTGTTCTCAGGTTTGGCTGAGCTTTTTCCCCCTTAAGTGGAAAAACATTAATGGAAGTTGGCTGGCTCTGCTTCTCTAAGAGCCAAAGGGAGGGCTGGTAGACGACCAAACATTAGTCACCGCATGAATCCAGCGCTCTGAAATATGCTTCCTGTCAACGTTTGGAGAGATGTTATGAAGAGAGACCATGCTCAGCTCTGCAGGAGTCAGTCACTTAACCCAGAACAAAACTGCTAATTTATTGCAACAGCTTCTGCTGGCCGACAAAATGCATTTTATTGGCTTGTATAACAAGTTTGGATTAGTTAACCAGGTTAAAGGGTTAGTTCACTCCAAGATGCTATTATTTACTCATAACCCTCACATTGTTCCATTTTTTGTTCATATTCAGGATACAAATAAAAATTAACACAGGCTCATTCTAAAAACGTAGCCTTATATATATTTATAATACTGGAGATTGCGAATTAAGTAGCAAGAGCTACGTATGGCTGCATTTCGAATTTAAAACGAACGCTACTGGGTGGTATGATGCCGTTCCTTTTCACGCTTACCAGCTGACCACTTACCTTCGTATGAACGGCTTTACCGCTGTTACCATTTGACCAGTAGCTCGTCCGACGAAGAACAGTTCCAGAAAGTGGGAAAGACAAATACAGAAGCCAAAAAATAAAATAAAATAGTAAATAACAGGGTGAGAATGTGGTAAAATCTGAAAACATGGTAAAAATCAGGCGAGGGTTTTTCTTTTACTGGATTGCTTTTTGAAATGGGTGGGTGGGCGGGTCAATCGGTGCTTTTGAAAACACTATTGGTTGGCTTTAGGGAAGGAGGAGGGTGGGTAAGTCAATCGGTCAGTAAGTCAGTCGACCGCTGCCTCTGGTGGATTTACGCAAGAACAGCAGGCATGATGGCACTTGCGAGAGAAATTTGAGATCTGAATTTGCATACACAGTGGCCTCTGGTGGATTTAAGCGAGAACAGCAGGCGCGAATGAGACTCGCAAGAAAAATTTAAGATCTGAAAAAGTGTACACATCGGCCTCTGGTAAATTCGCGAAAACAAAACAAAACAAAAAAAACAAAAAAAAACTCTGCACCTCATGGGATATATTTGGCACTCTCTCGAAATATATATAGCGGTAGGTTTTCAGAATGAGCCTGGGTTGAACAAATGGGATGCTTTCTTTCTACACAAATGAGTTAGTAATTTCCTGTAAAATCTACAGCAGGGAACACCAAATTTGTTTCTGGCAGATTTTAGCTCCAACCCTAATCAAACACACCTGAACAAGCTAACCAAGGTCTTACTAGGTATACTTGAAACACCCAGGCAGGTGTGTTGAGGCAAGTTGGAGCTAAACCCTGCAGGGCGCCAGACCTCCAGGAACAAGATTGGTGACCCCTGATCTACAGTAACTTACAGTACTGGCAGCATTTTGCCAGTAACTTACTGTAAATCAGTTACAGAAATTTTTTTTATTGTATTTACCTTTACAGCACCATTTAGTATATACATATTTACAATGTTGTATGTCTTTACTGTAAAATATGCAGTAATTTTCACAATGCAACTTTAAAATACAGTAACACTGCATAACTGTCCTACAGTAAAATACAGTTCATATTACAGTTAAATACTGTGTAATTCACAAAAATCATTAACAGTGCATTAAAATACATTCATCTAAAACTAATTTTACAATGTGCGTTACATTATCCAAAAAAGATCCTAAATAAATTACCATTTATTCAATAAATTAACATTTATTCATTTTCTTTTCGGCTTAGTCCCTTTATTAATCTGGGGTCGCCACAACGAAATGAACCGCCAACTTATCCAGCATATGTTTTACGCAGTGGATGCCTTTACAACTGCAACCCATCATTAGGAAACATCCGTACGCACTTATTCACAAACATACACTATGGACAATTTAGCTTAACCAATTCACCTATAGCGCATGTCTTTGGACTGTGGGGGAAACCGGAGCACCCGGAGGTAACCCACGCCAGCACGGGGAGAACATGCAAACTCCACACAGAAATGTTAACTGGCCCAGCTGAGGCTCGATTCAGCAACTTTCTTGCTGTGAGGTGACAGTACTAACCACTGCGCCGCTCGTAAATTAACAATTTTTTTTATTATTTTATTTATGCTTTTTAATTGTATTATGGCACCTTGATCTTTCCTCCCAACAACTTTTGATGTTGAAAAATTTGATACAGTGACTTTTATTGACATTTTTAATAGTTTGAATGATATGCTGTCTGTATTTTTGTTGTAAATTATGTTGTAAAACCTGGTAATAGGGCTGCACGGTGGCGCAGTGGGTAGCACGATCGCCTCACAGCAAGAAGGTTCGAGCCCCGTCTGGGTCAGTTGGCATTTCTGTGTGGAGTTTGCATGTTTTCCTTGTGTTCGCGTGGGTTTCCTCTGGGTGCTCCGGTTCTAAAAAAAGGCGCTAAGATGTGTGTCGCTTCAAAAAGATGTGAGACACAAGGATAAAGGTCACACACATCTGACGAGCATGTGTTTACATTGAAAAACAATAGAAAAGTGGTGCACTGGAAAGGAATACTGTGTTCTGTGTGAACAGCCCCAAGACGACTATGGTACGAATGGTCTTAAGGTGCACATTTAACATAGCTCAGTAAGTTTAGTTATTCCAAAGGTGGTTCACAAAAGAGTGAAAACGTTTATTCATAACCTACCCATACTAGGCAATAGAAAGCTCCATGACCTTTTTGTGTGTGTGTGTGTGTGTGTGTGTGTGTGTGTGTGTGTGTGTGTGTGTGTGTGTGTGTGTGTACACGCTTTATATTAAGTTTACATTTGCAATTCAAATTTACTGTTTATTTTCAGATATGTTCAACTTTAATCTATTTACTACATGTTTATATACAGTTTTGTAGCCCTTGGTTTTATTCTTTGTGTGTTTGCATGTCCAGAAACTGTATTTCATTTTACTGTGTACAGGCTGTTCAGAGCTGAAATGATAATAAGGCTACTCAGACTCTGAAGTGACCTCTTTGTGAGCTGTGCTTCATGCATCGCTACACTATTGACAATAGACAATGGACCTGTTTTTGCTAATGTGGCCACACCTTCAGTTTTGTGACAACCGATATATAGACAAACTAAGTGTCTAAACACACTCAGTTGAGGAATAAAAGGGCCATAAAGGAGACATTTTAAAGCATTCTTTCCCATAAGTCCACTCATAATGGAAATCAAGATTTATTGGAATCAGAGACCGTCATAATTAAGGTTTAGACAAGCCTTTTCCACCCTCTTTCTGGCTCTTAAAGGAATAGTTTTGCTCAAGAATGAAAACTCAAGTCTTTTACTCACCATTACTCTCGCTGTTCCACACCCAGATGAGTTCCCTCCTTTTGTGGAATAGAAAATGAAATGTTTAGATTAATGTTCGTGTTGCTCTGTACAATAATAGAGAAGCAATTAAAATAAATAAAATTAAATGAAATAAAATAATTTATGATAACCAAGAAAAATACACATAAAACAGGATTATTTGGGGTAAATATGTAATGAAAATACATATGATTGTTGATTGAAAAAGATGAACAATTATTTCATAAAGTTAGAATAACTTAAAATTTGACAAAATCCAAAAATAAATACTTCAAGCAAAATAAAAATGAATTAAGAACAAAATTAAAGAATCACATAGTATGTATCAGGACTATTTTTATCACTAAAATAATTAATTCAAATTTAAAATAGTAACTAAAAACAAATAACGGCTGATTAAAATAGTTATAAAAATTCTAATCAGATCCCCCAATTTTTCACGAATATTTTTGCAATAAAAAGACATGTTTTGTGGTGGTAATTCCCAAAAATGTGTTAAAGGTTTTGCTTTTTTATTTATATATATGGTATACATTTATATATATGTGGTATAATGGTATAAAAGAAAATGGACTACTGGTGTGTGTGTATTCATCATTCTTATTTCAAAACTCACTATTAGCCTTGTTGTGCTTCACATAAACTGCCAGCAATAGCACAGCGATTTGTTAAATATACTGTACACTTTAATGACTTTACACTGAATCTTTAGACGGACTAGTGGTGTTGCCAATGTATCGAAGTGATAATAAGTCGTTACGTAAGCTACTTTTGTTTTTGAGTATATGTACTTTACTTGAGTTTTTATTAATTTTTTTTAGCAACTTTCACTTTTACTCGACTACATTTCTTCAATAAATAAGATACTTTTACTCAACAACATTTTCCCAAAGGACATTCGCTAAAATGAAACCAAAGAGTGCAAGTCAGTCCGGTTGACGAATCTGCTGCGTGCGTTGTTGAAGGTCGTTTGCGCATGCGCAGTCGAGTGTTTACGCGACACCTGCGTTGGCGCGTCATTTAATTTTCCAAACAAGTACATACATGTTATGATAGCGAGCATGTGATTATTATTATTTTGATAATACTCTACTATATGACCGACAACGACACCTATTACCGTGGTAAAGACTGTTGTGACGAAGATAAACAACCGGAACGAACGAAAGTGCCAGAAGATACATAAATGTTGGTGTTTAAAAACTGACCGTCAGATGTCAACAAACACATTAAGCTAACGGCGTTTAAAGGTATTTACCTTTGAATTATAGGCTATCATCATAATTTTACCCAAAATTTTGCTTTTTTTTATTCAAAGTAAACAAAATATATGAAGTTAAAATAAATGTATGTGTTAACTGAAAGCAAACATGCTGCTCAGTGTATAGAACATTTATTTATTTAATTTTTTGTTAAATAGGCTGTATTTATTTTTTAAAAATCAGATTGGGAGATTTTGGATGATTTACTTGAACTTACATTTTCATTATGTACATTAAATAGTATTTTTTCATATTTTAGTACAATACATATTAGATACTTTAAAACTCAATTGGGGTAAAGTTGGTTTTGTATTCACATATTTTTGTTTGTTTGTTTGATTGTTTTTAACAGTGATAACTTGTGATACACTTGGAATATTCGATCTGGAATCGCATGTAAGTACTTCAAAACAACATTAGCACTATTCAATTGACTGTAAATAAAGATGTGCTTTAATAGTTATTGCCTAATAATATGATTTCCTAATTTTACATTTGCAAGAATACTTTTCTGAAATTATATTATTAGTGAGAAAGTCTGAATGTGCGATTCAATTAAATCTCGAGTAATATTCCAAACAGTGACTAACTTTTTAAGTCATTTTCTTGTAAGATATCTGTACTTTTAGTCAAGTATGGCATTTAAGTACATTATACACCACTGCTGGCTACCATTGTGGGTTGTTGGAGCAGAAATGTCGTGAAACTTGGGAAATACATTTTCTCCACAAGCTTAAAAAAAGATTTTTGCAGATAGCTGAGTGACTGAGACCACATTTGGTTATTTTTCTTCCAGGCAACACAGTTCATGTGTGTGTATGTGTGAGAATGACTGTGTGTGTGTGTGTGCATGCGCCTTCATGCAATTGCATGTTTTCGCATGTGCTCTGTGAAAAACCAGGAGCACATAAATGACAGGCTGCCAAAAGTGAAGAAAATAAAGACCTTAAAATAAAGAAGTCAACTACTCCATTCCATCTGTCACCATCTCTCTCCCTCCCTTCCTTAAGGATAACTTTGGCTCCGTTCACTTCCTCCTATTCATGTGAGGATTTCATGGATGACATGCGCTGACCGAATACACACAGGGAGCACATCTGCTAAAAGTGTGTGCAAGTGTGTTTGTGGCCTGTGAGGCTGGCTTCTAGGAGAGACGCAGAGGCGCTATTTTATGATCCCCACCTGTCAGAGGTGCACGCACTAGGAAAATAAATGTCTTAGTAAAGTAATGATCCAGGTATTCTAGCGTTCATGCTTTTTACATTAACAATACATCTCTTCCCCAGTTTAAAAACCAAAGATTTCTTAGTCTTTAAGCTGATCTGGCTGGATTCCCAACAGCCAAGTGCCCAAAATGAGGCTGGAGACTAGACTAGTTTCAGATTAGTTGTATAAATTTAACTTTAAAGTAACACTCCACTTTTTTGGTGCTCATTTAACAATTTGACTAGAGTTAAACCATACAGATTAACCATTTTTTAATCCATTCAGCTGACCTCTGTCTGGTGGTAGCATTTTTAGCTTAGCTTAGCATAAGTCATTGAATTGGATTAGACCGTTAGCATCTTGCAAAAAAAAATTTTTGATAAGATTCCTATTTAAAGCTTGACTTTTTTGTTCAGTAGCTACATCATGTACTATGGCTGATTAAAAAAAATGAAAAGTTGCTATTTTCTAGGTCAATATCAATCTTATAAGCAAAAAAAAAAAGATAGATTTTTATTTTATGGCAACTTTTTAGAATATGAAGTTAAGATAATTTTTATGAAAACATTTTGTAAATGTTCTTCCTTAAATATATCAAAACTTAAGTTTTGATTATAAATATGCATTGCTAAGACTAGAACTTAGACAAATCTAAAGGCGATCTTGTCAATATTCCGATATATATATTTTTTTAACTCTCACATTCTGAATAATTTTCAAATAGTTGCGCCAAATATTGTCCTTTACTACCAAACCATACATCAATGGATATCATGTATATATACTCACTGGCCACTTTATTAGGTACGCCTGTCCAACTGCTCGTTATCGCAAGTTTGTAATCAGCCAATCACATGGCAGCATTTAACACACTTAGGCATGTACATGGTCCAGACAATCTGCTGCAGTTCAAACTGAGCATCAGAATAAGAAAGAAATGTGATTTAAATGACTTTGAATGTGGCATGGTTGTTGGTTCCAGATAGGCGGGTCTGAGTATTTCAGAAACTGAAATTGGACAATTGAAGATTGGAAAAACGTTTCCTGGTCTGATGAGTCTCAATTTGTGCTGCAGCATTTGGATGGTAGGGTCAGAATTTGGCATCATGGCACCATGAAAGTATGGATCCATCCTGCCTTTTACCAATGGTTCAGGCTGGTGGTGGTGGTGTAATGATAGGGGGGATATTTTCTTGGCACACTTTAGCAACAATTAAGCAGTGTCAACGCCACAGCCTACCTGAGTATTATTGCTGACCATGTCCAGACTTTTATGACCACAGTGTACCCATCTTCTAATGGCTATTTCTAGCAGGATAACGCACAATGACATAAAGCTGAATCATCTCAGACTGGTTTCTTGAACATGACAATGAGTTCACTGTACTCAAATGGCCTCCACAGGTGGAACGAGAGATTTGCATAATGGATGTGCAGCCAACAAATCTGCAGCAACCACGGTATGCTATCATACCAATATGGGCCAAAATCTCTGAGGAATATTTCCAGTACCTTGTTGAATCAATGTCACAAAGGATTTGGGCAGTTCTGAAGGCAAAAGGGTGTCGAACCCGGTACTAATAAGGAGTACCTAATAAAGTGGCCAGTGAGTGTATGTCAATATGCATGATATAAAAAAAATTAGCATTGTGATATTTTGTTATTCTGCGATATGAATATGATTTCACCAGATGACTTGACTATCTCTATTTGGAAAGAATTTAACATTTTAGATTGATTGGGATGATTTTCTAGGCATGTGCATCTGCATAATGTAGTCTAAAAACCAATCTACAAGCATAGAAAAAGATACAAAGGAAATAAACAGTGTTTTATCATGTTCTGAGTTTAAAGTTGTTCAGAGCAATTTCAATAATTAAAAACTAAAAATAATTCATTACACATTAATTGTTATTAAAGTTATAAAAGGTAAAATGTTTATGCCTGAATGCCTTTAAAATCCTTATAAAGTAACATGCCTCAAAAACACATGCAAATAATAAAATAAAAAATCTTGCGATTTGACTATTGTGAATGATCACATTGTGATATTGATGCTGAAATGGTATATATTGTGCCAAAAATGTACTCTTATGACTTGCATACCTCTATGATGATACACCATCAGTGCATTTTCACTAATTAATACATTACTACTATATATATTATATATATTATTATTATATATATATTTGTATTTTCTTACCAGTGAATGAGGCGCAAAGTAATCTGACTGTCTCTTGTATGATTTAGAGGAGGTGTGGCTTTGGATAGTGGTTATCCAGGGAGGGCAGGATCTTTGGTTTTCAAAGCTTGCTTGCAATTGCTAGCTTCTTTGAAATTGCCCACCCTATATTTAAAGCAGCAAGTGGCACATGATGGAGTAGACAGAGAAACATTCATCTTCATCTGCAAATTTGCCATTGATTTTAGGTTAGTTTGATTATTAGATTGATGGATGTGTATTAGTTTATGTGTTTGAATAAATTCTCTTTATTTGCTGTAGGTGTGGAAGATTACACGGTTGGAATAACATTGTGTTTGCATCTTTATGAAGCATGTTTTGAGGATTGTGCACTGTAAAATGTGTCCGTATAATAACACTGTTCCATATTTTGTGATTCCATTTAAAAAAAAAAAGTTTTTGAATCACATTATGAGACCTTGATCTCTCCTTAAACAACTTTTAATGTTACCTTTACCAATTTCCGGCCGATCGATCGGAGCATCTCTAGTTTGAAGCAATATATTGTCTGCATTGGTGTTGTAAATTACAGCAAAAAAGTCTGATAATAAACTGCCAGTACTTTTTCTGGTATGTTATGGACTTAATGCAGTGCTCAGCATATACAAGCACACCCCTCACTTTTAAATTCATTTTTTTTAATAGGAAGCTATACAATATTATATTTGTGCATATACATTAGATTAGTCAGTACTGAAGCCAAATCTGGAGCTTACAAAATAACTTATTATAATGGTCCAAAAACTAGTACATTCAAATGTATATGTTATAGAAAAATATTAAATACAAAAAGGAAAATTCAAGAGAAGCACAATAGTTGAAAAATTTCTGTTTAATAAATCTCATTTGTTTAAATGCACCAAAATACATTGCCTATATATTCACTGAGAAATGGATAAAAAATAATCATTTTCAAAATGGGCTGCACTCAGTTATGCTGAGCACTGTATTAGTGCTGTCAAACAATTGCATCTAAAATAAATGTTCATATTTACAAAATATATTGTGTATATTTTTGTGTATATACATGTATGCATGGCTATCTTTTATAAAATGATTGTTTTGATTCATATATAAATATTTGTATATAATATAAGTGATATGAAAATATAAATATATATGTAAAAAACTACTTATTTTGTATACTTTCTGTATTTTGCATACAGTATGTGTATTTATACATATATGCATGAATATACATAGTACTCACATATATAATGTAAATGCAAATTTTGTCTTTGAAGTAATTAATTTTTTGACAGCACTATATATGTATGTGCTGTTAAAAGATTAATTATATGATTTCAGAATTATAATTATATAATTTATTTTACAATATATTGTTTCAAACTACAAAAATATCAATACGTTTTTTTTTTTGTTTTTTTTTTTTACATTTAGAGTTTAATATCAATAGTCAACAGAGCAAAGATCAAGGTCCCATAATGCAATTTGTACACAAAATATGGAAAACTGTTAATTATCAGTTTTATTTACAAAGAACAAATTAAGTTGATTCCTCTTTATTTCTATTAGTGATATGCACAGATTTGTATTATTCAGTCATAAAATGTTATATCTGGAAGAGTTCTGCTGCTTTCATAGTGTGCTTTTCTCAGATTCAGATTCTGTTAAACTCATTAGCCTGAATCAGCGTGGCTTGAGAACTCAGAGAGAGAGAACCTGAGATTAAAAGCACTTGTTTAATGTCAGCATACTGACAGTTTAACTTAACATAAGTGCAGTGAATGCATCTATATTGTGGCATGTATATTTTCCAAGTTCGTTTTTTCGAGAGCTCAGTGCTTGCATGGTCCAAGTGTAATAATGCCATCCACACAATATTTCATGCTGGTCCACGACTCTATCCGTCCCAGAGGTTTGCACACCAATCTGTATTCTCTCCAACCCGGCATGTTGCATCTGTCAATAAAATAATGAACAGTGTGATTATAAGCCTGTCTGGACATGGGCCATCTCAAGTGAAAAAGAAGAGAAAAAAACATGTATTTTTCCTTCCATCTCTGGCTCCTTGCAGGATTTGGCAGGTTTATTTTGGTCAAGCCATGGCTCTATCCGCAGCATAATGCAGCTGGCAGGAGATGGGAAAAAAAACCCCAAACAGACCAAGCAGGCTGTTTTCATCACCAACCCCCAAGCCATCGATCTATCCTAGACACGTACACCCAAACATACAGATGTACAGATGAAAGCTTGCACACCTACACCTATTCCTTCATGAGCCGCTCCAAGAGTGACTTTTAATTACCAGAAAGTTCCATATTTGCATGATGAGTCGTAATACGTTTGACACATCGCAAGCTATCCTGATGAAAACCTGTCCTACTTTCATTCGCCTCCACTCCAAGGAAAATAATCTTTACGAGAGCATTGCTGTATGGCTCCACTCGCTGCATACAGCAGGCGGAGAGAGATGGAGAGAGAAATCAAATGAAAATATGGCATTAATAAAGTGAACAAAAAATAATTCTGTTGATGGAATACCTTTAACATCAAATACAAATTCTGCCATTGTTTACTCAAACATGGCTTTTGCTTAATTCATGGATTGCCATCCGTTTTGAATTATTTTTACACAGTGCTACCTTATGAACAGCAATAGCAAAAAAATGGCCCAATCATTCATAATATAAATAATAAAATATTTAAAATACTAATTGTGTAATATACAACAGTATATTAGAGCTGGGCAAAGGTTAATGGCAATTTATCACTTCCAAAATAAAAGTGTATATAAAATATATATAAACGTGTATGATTGAGCAAATGCTATTTTCTATTCTGTTAGTTGCTTTAGCAGTTCTGTGAAGTGGAGCAAACGCTTTCAGAATGTGTTCATGTGGCTTGATATGACTTAATCATTCAGCATAGTAGACGCCTTTCAGTTTAGTGGCCTGGTTTCTTCATATGATGAACGTTGTGTTATTAGTCTTGCAGCATATTTTCTTTCTACTTCTAAAAGTCTCTCTTTCTTGAAAGAACACTTTTTTTTTTGCAAATACACTCATTTTACAAGTCACCTAGAGTTACCTACCATTTTAAATCCTTTCAGTCTATCTTCTTGACTAGTGGGAGCCTTTTTAGCTTGTTTTTGTATAAACTATTGAATCGGGTTAGACCATTAGCGTCTCACTCAAAAAAGAAAAGAGTTTTCCTATATTTAAAGCAAGAAAGACGCAATATGTAAGTAAATAAAGTTGTTATTTTGTAGGTCAGTATGGCTAGGCATTACTGTAATAACAGGAACTTTTGGTACCATGATGGCAGCAGGTGCAATGACATTACGCAGCACAAAAATAGACCCCAGCTATATTACCAATACCAAGTAACATCACAAAAGACTTTAAAGATGACTAATTATCTAAACTTCTTAGACATTTAGAACAGTGGTCCTCAACCAGTGGGAGGGGGGAATTGCTAGGCCACCATCAATCACCAAATTTTCTCAGAGGATGATTAGCTGACAAAACATTGCTGTCACTCTGATACAAGTTTTATTTATGGAAAAAATTACAAAGCACTGCGATGTTTGGGTGTTCTGTGTTTGTCTGAGATAATTACTCTACTGAAATGTGTATATTCCATACAAAGTATGAAGCTGATCGATCAGTTCTTGTCATGTGACTCGCGGTGCAAAATTAGCGTATTTGCAAAAAAATTGAGTGTTCTTTCAAGAAAGAGAGACTTTTGGAAGTGGAAAGAAAAGATGGCTTATAACACAACGTTCATTATGTGTAGAAACCAGGCCACTAAACTGAACGGCGTCTGCTGTGCAGCATGATTAAGTCATATCAAGCCACATGAACACATTCTGGAAGCGTTTGCACGTCCCACGATGAGGTGAGTTGATCCACTTTGCAGAACAGAGCTGCTAAAGCAATAATCCTTCCTGTAAATACATAAACGCGCTAAAGTCTCTCATCGTTCAGGTCAGGTAGGATTTATGCAGACGGCGGTTCTCGGGTGTCCCAAACCATGCTTGACTACACCATTTTTAAAGGCGAGTGTTGGGTAACATTCTCCTTCAAGCCTCAACTCTATTAGTTTGGTCCGCGAATGCTTTTTTTTGCGAAAAACAAACACACAAGCAAAGGTCCATCTAAACATATCTAAATTTAACAAGTCTGTCCCGCTCAAGTTGTTTTCTTCTCCCTTTTCTTTTTTTTTAGCCTTTCTTCTCTTTCCTCTGCCCTGCTTTTCTCTTTCACATGCTTTTACAGTGAGGTGCACTGAAAGCGCTCTTTGTTGCTATGCTCTACGGCGTCTGAATAGGGCCAAACAAATGGCCCTGTCCAGAAGAGGCTCTGAAAAGAATTCCTCCCCTGACTTCTCCTTCATGAGCCTCACAATGACAGACTACCCTTTTCTTCCCTTTGCTCCCACTAATGGATAAGACAATATTTGCAGGAGTGTGAGGTGGGGGTCTCTCTCTTTTTTTTTTTTGCATTTGAATATTCAGCCTCCATCTCTGCCAGCCCAAGCAGCCTCCATCCCTCCCTCTCCGATAAACACTCTGCCCATTTTCCTTTGATTTCCTTCAGTCCTCTTGTTTTCCTGCCGCTTCGGTTGTTTCTGGCTTCTTGGATGCTCTGAATTCAAATAAAAAGTAAAATCAAACGAGAAAGCAACAGGTGTGAGCCAGCGAGGGACCAAACCATTAGTCGATGCCCATGAGATTACATCAGTTTTATAAAGAAGAAAAGCGCAGATTGTTTGATTTTTGGTGACGAGATGTGCTGATTTACCTTCTTTTTTCACCCCCCAATCCAAACTACTCTGCCAAAGGGAGCGTTTCTGTTTTTTGCGCTCAAGTAAACCTTTGAATCTTAATAAAATGAGCTGTTGAAATGGAAAGCACAAGCTAGTGATTTAACATAGCTTTGTGTAAACTACAGTACAAAAGTGATTGTTTTACATTGGAAATATGGCCTGAGGATGTGAACGTAATTTCATTGCTGTGATTAAATGACATATTAAGAACACAGTCACTTTATTTAAACTAGAAAAAAGGGGGGATATTGATAAATAGTACATTAATTTTATATGACAGTTATGTTTATGTAGCAATCAGAGTTTAAATATGAATAATTCACCCAAAATTGAGAATTACATTAGCAAGTTTTTAATGTTTGACAATCTAGATTGATATGATTTTTCATCCATAAAAAGAAAAAAAGATGTTTTAATTGTTCATGCTGCTCCATTTTTTTACAATTAACTACAAGGATTCAAATAATGTAAAACAAACAAAGTTTTCTAATGTTATTGTGTAAGAAATGGAGTGAATTTTTTTAGATAATCATTTGATGACATATTAAAAGACTCAGATCATAACGCAGCCCTTAAATACTTTTTTAAATCATTATACTAAATTAAATCTCTAAAGCACTATAGCACTCGTTATATGCGGGAGTTACGTTCTAAAAATAATCCGCAATAGATGAAATCCTCAAAGTAGTTTTTTTTTTCACAATTATTCGAGATGTTTTAAGACTGTAAAACCCCTCACTACACACTTTATACACATTTCTCAGACAGGCATTAAGGTTTTCACACTTTTTTTCTCTTTTTAAACACTCTCAAAATTTAAACTTTCGTAGAAAAGTAAGTCCAGTATTATAGAATGAAACCAAAGGTCAGAACCTGTTGTCAGGTGCAAACATTCATCGCTATCAGCAAAAGGTTCATAAAGCTTTTTAGCTTTTGTGTGGATAATGTTGGCATCTAGCTTAATGTTCTTTTTCCAGCAGTCACTGATCCACAAAGCTAAAGCAGACTCCATCTGTAAGGGGGTCGCATACCGGATACGTTGTGTGCTTGACAGTTGGAAGTAACGCACAGCGGACGCGCACATTCACATGTTATTTACAGTGAAATTATTCAGAAGGCGCTCTGTGGCGAGGCTTGCGCCGCCGATGTGCATACCCTGATATAAATCTATGTTTACAATTCTAAAATGCATGGCGATACATGGTGTGGCGTATCCGGTGTGTCACCCCATTTACGATGGTCTTTCTTTGGACAGTTACAGACCCTTTTTTTTGTCTTGTTTCTAGTCCAAATATCTACATATCATAACAAAAGACAAGATTATTTTACTTACTACACTGGCAGATCATGTCCTTAAAACAAGCAAAAAACTCAAATCACTAATGTAAATTTACATTTGTTATTATATGTAAAAAATATCATTTGTTCGTAAATTTTCCTTGGACTTAGTCCCTTTATTCATCAGGGGTCACCACAGTGGAATGAACCGCCAACTTATCCAGCATATTTTTTATACAGCAGATGCACTTTCAGTTGCAACTGAATACTAGAAAATATCCTTACACACTCATTCACATGCATACACTGTGGCCAATTTAGTTTATTCAATTCACCTATAGCGCATGTGTTTGGACTGTGGGGAAACCGGAGCACCTGGAGGAAACTCACACGAACATGGGGAGAACATGCAAACTTCACACAGAAATGCCAACTGACAAAGTTGGGACTTGAACCATCGACCTTCTTTCTGTGAGGCGACAGTGCTAACCTCTGAGCCACCGTGTCGTCCTTTGTAAAAAATATATATTTATTTTATTTAGGATTTTGGTAATGCCAGCTCTTCCTTCTTTATGCCATCACACACATTATTAGAGATGCAAGCAATGATTTGTTGAGGAAGCAGCGTGCAGTATGACATTTTTTTCTACAATACACACACACACACACACACACACACACACACACACACAGTTTAGGAGTCCAAATCACATAATCGAACACAATAAAAGTATCGTAAAAGACAAAAATATTCTGCAGTCTGAACCTTTCATAAGTGATGACAGACTTTTGATTTATTGTCCAACTATCTTTAGACTTTTTTTCCCAAAACAAATCTCTATCACTCTGTCATTTTTAGTCTTCATCTCTGTCTTTTTCATTTTACATCTGATACGGGCCACTAATTGTCATGCCAATGTTTTTACAGCTGATACAGGCAGAAAGAGCATTCCAGTAGACAGAAAACTACTCGCTCTGTGAGTCAACATGGCACAATGACAAAGAGAAACAGAGGCTCAGATCATTATGGTTTAAATGGTTGTCTTGGATGTTTGCCAGGTGCTTCAGTCTCCAAACAGACTTGTGGTCTCCACACACACACACACACACACACACACACACACACACACACACACACACACACACACACACACACACACACACTCACACTCACACTCACACACACACTTTTACAGCTATCTTTAGGGGGACTTCCCATAGGTGTAATGAGTTTTATACTGTACAAACTGTGTTTTCTATCCCCCCAACCTGACACCTGAGCAGTGAGTGAGCACTGCATTGTGGTATCATCAAAGAGAGGCTAAAGGTGTACTCACACTAAGTACAGTTGACTTAAACCATGCTGAAGGTCGATTGTCCCTCCTCACCTCTCCCCTGACAGCCTGCACTCACACTGCATTTTGCCTTCCAAACCAGAGCATGCTTATGTCATCAATGATGCGACTGTTCAGTTTAACAGGAAGAGAAGCACTCTCGCTCAGCACAGTGGACATTGCTTTAGTTATATTGTTTTAGTCATTAGGGATGAAGTGACATGCAGTCAAATATTTTGTGGGACAGATCCACAAATTTTGATGCTTACGAATTATCATGAAGTCGTCGTGCTGCAGGTTTTAGGAGGTTTGCTGAAGATGCAGCTGATGTGCAGCGAGGGGTTTGCTTCTTTAATAAACCATGACAGTTTGCGTTCATTAAAAAGTAAGAATGATTAATACATTTAAATAAAACAGTCTCTTAAAAGTGACGTCGTGTCTCCACTCGTCGGAGCAAGCGGAGCTGCAAGTCATCCGGTCCGCGTGGTTTGGCTTAATAATAGTTTTTGTTTATAGACGTCTGTGACAGTAGTTTTTCACTGTGCTTGATGGTTTTTGTGCATCAAATTCATTGTTCTGTTAGTGTAAGTAAGTCTTTTTGCAGTATTTGCACACAGTTTGTGTTTGTCTGGCGCACTTCACCACTGTCATTTTACTCTGCCGCCCCACTTCTTGCTCGTCACTCATGTGTAGGTAAAGCGAGCTTGCGCCTGCAAACACAGAGCCTCTGTTAAAAAAATGTATTGCCATTCGTTCAACATTTCTACCATTTTGAATCGTCACATATTAGAATAAATTTTCACCCAGCTCACGGTGAGTCGTTACAATCGTTACGATCTCATTCATGCAATTTAGTATGATTTGCTAATCGCCCAATGACAATTGGGTTAAGGAGTGGGGTTTGGAGACATGCTTTCTTTTAAAAATCGTACATTTATATATGACTGAATTTGTATGAATTAACAATTAAACTGACAAAATGTATAATAGTTACGTTTTCTTGTGACATCAGGCTGTTGTTTACTATAAATTACTGAAGCATTTTGTTTTTCATGTGGGATGACCGCAGCCAAACAGATGTTTACCATCTCTGATTATTTTTATTTTATTTGGCAACTTTTGATCACAAGCTGCTGCCATGTGAGGATGTTTTTCATCATAATGAGTGTGAAGTTTGTGTGTTTTTATGGTGTCTTCAGTGTTTCTCTGTTATTTATGTGCTCGGGGTTGAGAGTTATTGAACTGTGCATTGTATTTCTTGCGCATTCTTCAGAGATGCAGGAAATGGCTCGTCTTCTTAATAATGCGCTTTAAGAACGGCCTGTACCATCAACACACAAGTGCTGTTAGGAACCAGAGCTATTTTCAGCATTGCTGGTTTTGAAAGGAAATCTTTTTTTTTTTTTTTGCAAACATGAGAAGGATGTTATTTTCTACAAATGGTAATTAGGACGTGTGTTTTGCTGTCAACACCGGGCCGCAAAATACAGGACGAGAAAATAGTTTCTAACTTTCTCAAGATGTTGTTTTGTAGTGTTCATTGTTGGAACAGCACACAGTGGCGGTTTATATGGGAAAACGTTTATTTAATGTCTCAGTTGTTGCTCTTTAATGTTTATAAAATTAAATTGAGAGCAAATGGAAACTTTTACCTAAAACATTCATAATTTTGATACTATTTCTTCACAAATCACTCACGTCTAGCTCAAGCTTAACTGATTAAATCATGTTATAAAATATGCAGTACTGCTGTAAACTTATAGGGGTCACTTTTATTGTTTGTTTATTTATTTATTTTTTTCACAATTTATTTTCTCATTTAGTTTTTGTTTACAAATGTATTAATTTTCTTACTATTTATTTTTATCACAAATTTATGTATTTATTTGTATGTTTAATGAACTCATTCACTATTTGTTTTTGTTTATTTGTATTTTTTCACTCACAATTAATTTTTTTATGCATTTATTTTGTTTTCACGATTTTATTTATGGTAACACTTTATTTTGATGGCCCATGTGAGTAGACTTAATATCTGCTGAGACTGCTGCTTCAGCAGACATTTAACTGACTATAAGAAAGTTTTGCAAGTACGTGTCAACTTTCACTTACCCCAACCCTAACCCCAACCTAACAGTCTACTTAAAATCTAATGAGAATTAGTTGGCATGTAGATGCAATGTAACTTAAATTATCTAACAAAATAACTTATGATAACGGTCCAAAAACTAGTACACCCAAATGTATATAAAAGAGGAAAAATCAAGAGAAGCAAAAAAACCTGAAATATTTAGTTGACATTTTGTAGGTTGTAATTTTTTTTCTATATTTTCCTTAAATTTAATTGTATTATCTTTCTATTTCTAAATATGTTTAGTGACTAAAATACTATTTTAATAAATATATCTGTTTAAAAAATCCATTTTGTTTAAATGCACCAAAATACAATGCAATACAATTCTTATTTGTTTATTAATTCTTCCAAATTGTGAAATAAAACTTTGTAAGTAAATTTCAGATATGTAAGATAAGTCAAAATAACATATTTATTTGTCTTTGGTTTTTTATTCATTCATTCATTCTTGTGGCAAAAAAATACGCCTCTATATACGTATACTTTGCAGATACTTATTTTAGTAGTTCTAACTTATTATAGTAACTTATAAGTATATTAAGTAGTAACACTAAAAGTAACATAAAAATGATTAAAACCTACATTATATAAAACTTAAAAAATAAATATAGAAAAAAATAAATCCAAATCAAGGTATTTATTGAAACTAGAGTAGAATCTCAGTGATGCCAAAATAACACTCTACCAACAACTGCATTACTTGTGCCCTTCTTTCTTTTTTTATTTCCAAAGAAATTTCTAAAATAAGAAATAAAGAACACCAATAACCCCTTCTCAGAAATGCAGCAGACAGGGAGCTACTTTCATGAATGTTTGTGAACATGTACCATAGTAAACAGCGGAAACAGATTTGCACTATTAAACTCCATATAAAACGAACACCTGGTCTTGAATGTGGTTATTTTAATATGTGATTCAAAGGCTGTAGGTTTGCTGTCTTCTCCATGTGATCTATATCTTCTTTTCTTCAGGAGAAACTGTCCCGTGAAACAACCGTTCATTCAGCTGAACATTTCCTTTCGCATTTTAATTCTGCGCCAATTATCATGACTCAGCATCTCTGCATTTCCTGAGACAAGAGCTTGAATTTTGCTGAAGAGTTTTTAGAAAGGATTAGGATCTGAGAGATGCAGATCTTATACATGTGATCAAAAATGTTAAGTGTGATTTCACCAAGTAGGATCAACAATCCAATCAGCCAATCAGAATTAAGGGATATGTTTACAGTTATTGTTAAGATTTTGCTTACACTTAGGGCTATGCACTTCTACATGATTGTTATTCAACTACAATTCCCATCTGATTTGGGGATTAAAATGCAGTTAGGGTTTGATTTAGGTATTTACATTTTCAAATAAAAAATGATGTTCCAGGATCAACATACACCTAAAAAAGTGATTAGTCTGCATAAAAAAGTGAGTAAACTTATTGCGTTTAAAGTGATTAGTTGACTTTACTTAAAAAAGTGAGTAAACCCATTGTCTTAAAATTATTCCACCCTGATTTTGGGATAATTTACAGTTATGGTTAGGTTTAGAGGTAGGAATTAGCTTTGAATTACACAACCTAACAAAAGTCTTGTCCTCTATCCCAGTTATAAGAGTTACAAATAATAACTTGACTTATAGTTGATCATTGATATAGTTGATCAAGTGGCAGAAGGTAGATTTTTCTTATGAATCATCTGGTGAACTGCATCCCAATCATCACAAATACTGCAGAAGACCTATTGGAAACCGCGTGGACCCAATATTCTCACAGAAATCTGTCAAGTTTGGTGACGGAAAAATCATGATTTGGGGTTACATTCAGTATGGAGGCATGCGAGAGATCTGTAGAGTGGATGGCAACATCAACAGCCTGAGGTATCAAGACATTTGTGCTGCCCATTACAAAACACAGGATAGCGCTCCTCATACTTCAGCCTCCACATCAAAGTTCCTGAATGTAAAGAAGGTTAAGGTGCTCCAGGATTGGCCAGCCCAGTAACCAGACATGAACATTATTGAGCATGTTTGGGGTAATATTGAGGAGGAGGCATTGAAGATGAATCCAAAGAATTTTGATTAACTCTGGGAGTCCTGAAAGAACGCTTTCTTTGCCATTCCAGATGACTTTATTAACAAGATATTTGAGCTATTGTATGGATGCAGTCATCCAAGCTCAGAGTCATACACAATATTAATTATTTTTCCACTGCACCATGACTTTATATTCTATACTGTACATTATTTATGTTAAGTGACAAGACTTTTGTCTAAGCAAAGTCAGACCTTACTGTCCCAATTAAATAATTAAAAATCAAGGCATGATCACATTTTATTTTGGTAAAATAAGCGTAATCTAGAGGCCTTTGCCTTTCATATAAGCCACTTCTGATACCAAATGATCAACTAGAAGTCAAGTTATTATTTGTTGTTCCTAAAACCTGGATGGGTGACAAGGCGTTGATCAGTTGTGTACATCATCGAATAAAAATTATGTTCCAGCATCAACATGCACTGTAAAAAAGCAAGTAGTTTGCTTTACCTAAATAAGTAAAGCAATGGTTTTTAAAGTGATTAGTTGACTTTACTTTAAATAAAGTGAATAAACCCTTTGCCTACGATTATTTGGGGATAATTTACAGTTAGGGTTGGGTTTAGGGCTAAAGATTAGTCTTCATTTACTAAAATAAACTTGTGTGCGTCTGTGCGTGTATATGTGCATGTTTATGTGTGTGTCCCTGTTACTTTAGCGCTCCTCAAACTGACTCCAGCCAAAGTACAGGCTTCTGAATATCTGCAGGCCATCTCTCCGTCTGTCTGTCTGTCTTTCTCGTCTGGCTGTCTGCCCGATTAGCACGAGAGACATGCAGCCCGTCAGCAGGAGGACTTTACCACAGGGCAAATCCTCAGGCCTGTCCATCTGCAGAATGAAGACTCTGTGACAGATATAGCAGATTCGGGCTCCTCCGAATGCCAGGCTGCTCCTGGACAGCGATTGGCTGAACAGATGGAGGATGAAGCCAGAGGAGATGCTGCCACATCATGACAGATGAAGAAAGTTTGCTGTCGAAACTTGTATATTAGCAAACTATGCTGTCACTGTAGATCAAGTTTGAGGCTGTTAAAGAGATATGAGTGTGATGGAAAGCAGATGTTGCTGCAAAATAAGTTATATTTGTGGTCATACTTTACTATAAGGCTGTCTGGAATACTTTATTCTGATTGGCCAGTTATGACATTGCAAGGATAACAACCTGAGATAACAACCACTAAATAACACAGGCTCATACAGGAACTTCAAATCACCATGACCGTCAATGAGTATGTTCAAATCCATATACTTATATCCACAATCATATGTATCTGCTTGTCTGTCACTTCGCTGTTTTTGATGGTTTGTTGCCATCTTGTGAATGAATAATACGTAGGTTAATATATGCTATATTCAGCCAGTTTAATTTCTGTCAGCTTTGCGTATTTGACTGTTTGGTACCATCTTGTGACTGAATAATGCGCAGGTTAGTGTATACTCCATCAGCTGTTTTTGTTTTTTGTCAGCTTTGTGTCTTTGACTGTTTGGCGCCATCTTGTGTCTGAATAATGGGTAGGTTTGTGTATACTCTGTCAGCTGTTTTCTATTGTCAGCTTTACGTTTTTGATTGTTTGGCACCATCTTGTGTCTGAATAAAGCGCAGGTTAGTGTATACTCCATCAGCTGTTTTCATTTCTGTCAGCTTTGCGTTTTTGACAGTTTGGCACCATCTTGTGACTGAATAATGCGCAGGTTATTGTATACTCTGTCAGCTGTTTTTGTTTCTGTCAGCTTTGCGTTTTTGACTGTTTGACGTCAACTTGTGACTGAATAATGTGCAGGTTAGTGTATACTCCATCAGCTGTTTTTGTTTGTCAGCTTTGCCCTGAATTAAAGAATTAATAAACTATTACAGCTCAGAACAATGTTTTGTGTCTAGTGTTTTTTTTTTTTGGCAAGTAAATGTGTAATAAATGGAATAAAGTACATGTAAGATAAACGTTTTGGTAGAATAACTATTTTAATATCCAATTAAAATAATATCTAATTAAAATAGTCTGATATCCAAGACCAAATAATTTTTATACTGTACATACTGTATGTGGTATGTTCTATCTCTCTTCATCTAAACCCAACCCTCGCAGAAAATTTTTTTCATTTTTTTATTTTTTCATTCTGTGTGATTCATAAGGCATTTTTTACTAAAATATTTACTGGTATTGTCATACTTGTCGGGACATTTGGTCCCCATGATGTGAGGAATGCAAGGCGCACACATGATGCACATGAATCCATTAAATAGCAATCATCCTGAGAAACTTGCTCCAGCCGAGCTGACTCTTCCTGAGGCGATGTAAACTGCGGTTATATTTTAGGCCTGTAAAACACTAAGGATGGGCTCTGTGACACACCATGCAATTACCTTAAACTGTCCTCCCTTCCTAAATGATCCACCGACAGCAGAAACGGTTGTTTGCTGAGGATGAGTGGGTTTGTTAGAGTTCTCCTACACCTGCTCTAGTGTATACTTATACTGTCAGAGACTCCGGCGCCTCTGCTGCCATCTTCACCGTATTTTTACTCCTGGCACATCTGGACTGCTGCCTGTTTGTTGGTCGTATGGTTATCACCATAGAAAAATGCATGTTAAATGTATGTTTTGTGGGCTTGCAGACTATGAATTTTTAATGAGCTTATGTTTTTCTTGTTGGGCTCTGCTTGTAGGAGTTTGTTTGGCATCAATAAAGTTTGCCGTCAATAAAAAAAGAACATAGCTCAATAAAAATGAATTCAACTTTTCCAGAAAACATAAAAAATACACAATTAAGAAAGAAGAAAAATTATAAAAAAAAAAAAGAACTCAAATCGCAAAAAATGTAGCATGCTCATTCAGTGTGTTTAACAATTTCAATTTCTAAAGATTAATTTTCTAAAGTCATCGTTCCTGAATGAAGATTTCGCTTGGTGATACACTTTTGCAAATTCATTCATTTCATTCACTTTTTTTAGCACAAACCTTCTGTGGATATGAAATTTGTTGGATTATTTTGAATTTAATTAATTATTTTATTCTTAGATATTCATTTAGATCAGGGTTTTTTTTTTTTACTTCGGGGCTCACTTCTTTCTCCGATCAATTTTTGAAGGCCCACCTATCTGACATTTTTTCTAAAATGTTTGTATAAAATGCTCATTGAAACTTTTATTTATTAACAAATATATATATTATACATTTGTTGTGCCTTCTATTATTTTCTATTATCAGCATTTTATTTTAAAATATGTAATTTTTTTATTATATATAAAACTATAAAATTATAAAAAATAATAATTGGCTGGCTTAAAAAATAATAAACTGGCTTAAAATATATATAAAAAATTATAATTTTACATTTAAAAAAACAAAACATACACCGATTCATAGGGAAACACAGGTCAACAGAGAGATTGCAAAAGACCAGCTTCTGCTTTAAACTGGACTGACTGAATATCTACTATTAAATATCTATTCATAAATAATAATACAGACAAATGTAAAATACAATGAAACACCTTAAATCTGTTGAAACGCCATGGCGGTTGAGTTTGCAGCTGGATATTATTGAGAGATCGCTGACAGGAACAGTGAAAAGCTCTGCCAGAGCGCATCTGAACCTCAAATGCAAGTTTATTTTACAGTCTATGGCAGAAACACCATTGAACCTCGCTAGATCCTCCTGTATGGACGCGCGTCCGTTATAAAACACTCACAGAACATTAATTTGGAAAACTATGCAGGTATATTAAAAAAGTTCAAACAGAAATACACAAAGACAAACTTTCATTTTACGCGTAGTTTGTGAATGAACAGACTGACATGTACTAGCTGCAGACGCGTTCATGAGTTTGGAGTAATCAATCAAAGAACAGGAGAAAGTGCATTAATTCAAATATTTTAATATAGCATATTAATAATGAAATCAAAAAATTATAAAATAAAAAAATAGTATAAAATTGAGAGTTAATCAGGATCGCTGAGGCCCACTAGTGGGCCGTGGCTCACTGATTGAGAATCCCTGAATTAGATGTACTCATTTTTGAAGATTTAAAACAGATTTGCACACATTTTTTTATTGTAACTGTAAGGTGGTGGCGCAGTGGGTAACACTGTCGCCTTACAGCATGAAGGTTACTGGTTCAAGCCTCGGCTGGGCCAGTTGACATTTCTGTGTGGAGTTTGCATGTTCTCCCCGTGTTTGTGTGGGTTTCCTCTGGGTGCTCCGGTTTCCCCCACAGTTCAAAGACATGCACTATAGGTGAATTGAATAAGCTAAATTATCTGTAGTGTATGTTTGTGAATGAGAGTGTATGGGTGTTTACCAGTGATGGGTTACAGCTGGAAGGGCATCCGTTTGGTAAAACATATGCTGGCTAAGTTGGCAGGTCATTCTGCTGTGGTCACCCCTGATGAATAAAAGGACTAAGCTGAAAAGAAAATGAATAAATAGTTGAATGAATGAATGAATGAATCTAAAGATCCCAGGTAGACCTCTGCGATGTGGATTCTGGAATAATATGAGCAAGTGCACATTCAAATTCATTAAATAGCGCAATATAAATGAATGTATTTTTTTCAAAAAACACAAAAAGAAAAATACACAATTACAAAAGAAGAAAATTTTTCTGAAAATTACAAAAAAAAAATCTCATCACAAAAACATAACATGCTCACCAAGTGTGCCTAACGATTTTCAAAGATTCATTTTCGCTGGTCATCATTCGTGGAATAAGATTTCACTTGGCGCTACACATTGCTAATTTTCGTTCACTATTTTAGCACAAGCCTTTTGTGGGCATAAAAATTGTTGGAATATTTTGAGTTTTATTTAGTATTTTATTCTTAGATATTTATTTGCTTGTACTCATTTTTAAAGATTTAAAGCAAATTTGCACAAATATTGCATTGTATTGGATCTGTAACATCTCAGCAAGACCTCAGCAATGTGGATCCACTGATAATACGAGGGTGTTCATGTTCAAATACGTTTTTTGTAACACACTGTGTTCAGTTAATCATTGTCAAATCTTCTGTATTTTCACTCTTGCACTGGAAAAAAATTATTCAAAGATGATTCCTTGGATTTACATTTTTTTATGTTAAAGGTGCAGTAGGTGATCTGCCAAAATTCTTTCTGTTAGTATAAAATCTTTAAAAACACAGTCCCTCCACTGCCATCCAAAGCCACGCTTTCTGAAATCACAAATGCACATCCTAAAGATGACAGACATCCACTAGATCATGTCATTCGCCTGTTAGAAAACTTTATAGTACTTTATAATACTACATTTTCCAACGAAAAACTGTATTATATCTTGCACACATTTGCAGTTGTGTAACAAGCAAAACTTGTCATAATGTGCGATATTTCATGCATGCAAGGATCGCTAGTCTTACTCTCACACGCTTTGTCCTAAAGTGACTAATGTATGCTTAGTGCTTGGCCGGCGGCGTGCAGGAATTACACTTATTACTAAGCCATACTTACATGCTACTTCAGACCGAATATTCAGAGTAGCATGGTAAACAATTTAGGGAGCGCATCACAGGTTGTCATTGTTCAAAAACGAACCAATGTGAATATAAAACCTCAGTAAACTTCATCTCAGTAAAGACAGACAGTTTGTGCTACTTTAATTTCTGAAATTATTGACCGAACAATTTTACTTAGATGAACATTTTTTTTTTCTTATGCCTTACCCAGAATATAAAAATACATATAAATATATTTAGATCATTTACTTTAATCATTAATATTGGAATGTGAAGAGACTTAACTATTGGAATGTGAAGAGACCAGCACACAAAAATGTTTCCAAAGACAATCCCCTACTGCACCTTTAAATGGTTGTAAACAATTTATTTGGGCTGAATCTAAACAAATTAAGAACATTACTAAATTTTATTTCATTAAATTCAACACATAAATTGTTTTCAACAATTTTGCAGAGATCATTTTTTTTCAATGTGGCACGTCTGCACCGCTGTATGTTTGTTGGTGGTATGGTTATTGCCATATAAAAGTGCATGTTAAATGTATGTTTTGTGGGCTCGCAGACTATGAATTTTCAATGAGAGATTTTCTTGTTGGACTCTTCTTTGTAGGGGTTTGTTTGCCGTCAATACAAATAGCTTAATATGAATTTAACTTTTCCAGAAAAAATTACACAATATACAAATACAAAATGAAGAAACAATATGTAAAAAAATTGCACAAAAATTAGATTTTATGGAACGTAATATGTCTGCTAGACCTCTATGATGTGGATTCTCCAATAATATGAGTGTGTTCACGTTCAAATGAAATTTTTGTGACACGTTGCGTTTAGTTAATCATTGTCGAATCTTCCGTATATTTTCTCTAGGCACGTCTAGACCGCTGCCTGTTTGTTGGTCGTATGGTTATCACCATACAAAAGTGCATGTTAAATGTATGTTTTGTGGGCTCGCAGACTATGAATTTTCAATGAGACTATGTTTTTCTTGTTGGGCTGTTCTTGTAGGGGTTTGTTTGGCTGCAGAAGAGCTGCATGAATGCATGAGGCGGTGCGAGCCCACGACCTTTGGGTCAAAGGTTACCATTGTAATCAGGTCAGAGGAGACGTGGCTTCAGTTTTCCAAGAGCAAGAGGCCGAGCCAGTGTCCATCTGTCATACTAACCACACACACTTTCACACACACTCTCTTCCTCCCTCTCCCACACACACTGACCTGCTAACTTCCATTGAAAGTGGAAAAATGCATCTGAGATTGTTTAAATCACATTGATAGAACTTTGTGTAAAATCTGTATAATAAGGAACGGGCACTAGAGTTACTTAATACAAATTAACTGAACAGTAATTAATTAGGGATTACAATCATTTTGTGTCAATAAAAATAATCATTAGCTTACTCTAATACAAATTAATGCAACTTTTCCAGAAAACATAATAAAATACATAATTATAAAAAAGAAAAATAATCTGAAAATTCAAAAAGAAGAAAAATGTAACCTGCTTATCCAGTTATCCATTGGCTAGCCACTACGCTTTGCAAATGTTCGTCCACTATTTTAGCACAAACTTTTTGTTGGTGGGAAATTTGTTGGCTTACTTGGATTGTATTTAATATTTGATTCTTAGATATTCATTTGAAAGTTCTCGTTTTTGTAGAATAGCTCCAATTTTAAACCAGGTTTTCACAAATATTTAATTGCATTGGATCTCATTGAAGGCATTTATTTCAGAGCAAAATGGACATTTTGTTGATTTCTGTCAGGATGTACTCATTTAGATTAGATTAGATTAGATTAGATTAGTTTCAACTTTATTGTCATTACACATGTACAAGTATAAGGCAATAAAATGCAGTTCAGGTCTAACCAGGAGTGCAATCGCAGCAAGTGGAGGATACAGGTATAAGTTAGAAAAGTGCAATTATAGAAAAAAACTATGGTAATATTTACAGATGTATGTAATATGAACATTATATACAAGTTGTATTAATTATGTACAGAGATTTACAATAGATGAATATATTTACATGTTGCTATTAATAATCAGAGCTATGCAGAGAGATATGAACATAATTACAAATGTATATGTATAGTGGGTATGTACAATTCAAGATGAAGATTTATATTAGACACTATAAATACACAGTTCATTTCAAAATTATTAGCCCACCTACTAAATGTTTATTTATTTATATATATATATTTTTTTTAGATATTTACCACATGATGTTTAACAGAGAATGCGATTTTTTTCCCTATTTTCTTTCTTATTACATCGTAATCATGCTCATACTAGAGTAAGCTCCTGATTGAGTAGTTTGGCACGAATATTCGCTAAAGTTCTGATTTTCCATCTCTAGCGAATCACGTGATTCATGTGTCAAACGCACAAAATGCTTAATTTGCTGGAATCGTGCGGGCAGGATGTCTTTGCATTGACTTAACATGTAAATCACTCGCTCTTGATGCTTCATCCGCGTCTGGTGTGAACTGACTATTAGTGATTTTTCTATTTATTTATTTATTTATTTATTTATTTTAGATTTTTTGCTTGTTTGTAAGAACATCAAACAAATTTAAAAAAATGGTCAGTGATAACACAAGTAAATACATTATGAATTTTTTTTAAATAAAGGTTTTTGTATTTTGGAAAAAGCTAAATACAAAAAAAATTAGGTTTATTACACCTTAGTTCAATTTCTCTAGACACACCCAGACCTGATTACTGTCAGACCTGTTTGCAATCAAAAAATCACTTAAATGAGATCTGCATGACAAAGTGAAGTAGACCAAAATATTCTCAAAATGCTGTGATCCAAATAAATAAAAAAACAAATAAGAAGGAAAATAATTAAGATCTGCCAGACTGGAAAAGGTTATAAAGTCATTTCTAAAGCATCGGTACAGCAGTGAACCACAGTGAGAGCCATTATCTACAAATGGCAAAAACATGGAACAGTGAAGAACCTTTCCAGGAGTGACCGACCAACCAAAATTACCCCAAGAGTGCAGCAACAACTCATTCAAGAGCGCACAAAAGACCCACAACAGCATTCAAAGAACTGCTCAGTTAAGGAAAGTGTTCATGACTTCCCCATAAGAAAGAGACTGGGCAAAAATTCTTTTCCAAGACAAAAACTACTGCTCAGCAAAAAGAGCAGAAAAACTGTTAGTTTTGCCAGTAAACATCTCGATGATCCCCAATGCTTTCGAAAAAATACCCTGTGGACTGACAAGACAAAAGTTGAACTTTTTAGTAGGTGTGTGCCCCATTTTGTGTGGCATAACAGTAACACCACGTATCAGAAAAAGAGCATCAAACCAACAGTAAAAGGTGGTGTTGGTAGTGTAATGTTCTGGGGCTGTTTTGTTGTTAAAACAACAATTATTATTAAAGTTTTTATTATTATTATTATTATTATTATTATTATTATTATTATTATTATT
>CAIGQZ010035013.1:8534472-8545373 GCA_903798205.1 Danio tinwini | reverse complement strand
GTGTGTGTGTGTGTGTGTGTGTGTGTGTGTGTGTGTGTGTGTGTGTGGGAGTGGGAGTGGGAGTAAATGAGAGAGGGTGAGCGCATCCGCCGTGGTGCTTGTTATAGTTGTCTGTAGCATCCAGCTGGGTGTTGTTTTGGAGGCATATTTAATCGCTATACATTTTACATTCTTCCTTGGCCCAATATGTACCTGCTATGTGTATGAAAAGAATACTGATATGATGAAATATGAAACACAATCGGTAGTTGGCAAATATATTGGGTGGATATGTTCGTAAATCTGACTTTGAAAGAGTCAGTGGCTCACAACTGTGGCCCCAAACCTCACAGCACGTCACTGAAAAGCACCCTGTTGATCATGGCAAAGCAAAATACTCTTTATATGTATGCATATTTGATTTAATAATAGGGGCAGCATACAAATGAAAAGGGAAGGGTTGTGCAACCAGTGCATTGTTTATTTGCTCTGGACTTAAACACTGAGAACCGATGGCATTTAGAAGGCAAATGTGTCCTTTATGGGTGTATTAGTGACACAGATGCTCAAAAAAGGATTTGGACCGTGTGTATAGTAGGGTTTACCCAACATTCCACTGTTATTGGATCTATTAAGTATCTTTCCTGAGGTAAAATAACCAGTTTGAGGGTTTGATTTAATAGTCTTTTTCTCCACACAACCAAAGCCAATGCTAAAGCTACAATAAAAGGGCTTATCATTGTTTCAATAGACAACCTTAGTTTAAGTAATAAATTCAATAAATACACAAAGATATGACGTGTGACTGTTGAAACTGCATCGTATCTCTGAACAGATAAGATCTATTGTCTTAAGCGAGTCATTTAGTACTTTCTCCGCTCTCGTTTGATGAAATCACACCATATTAAAAGCCTCAAAAGGAAGCCACTGTCATCCGCTAACCTAATTTAGCCAACAGCACACAAAACATAAACACCTCCTGTCGTTATGCAAATTGAAATGGCCTAATTATCATCTGCCAAATTACAACAGGGTGGAATGGAAGGACTCTGCTTTAATCTGGCGTGTTCTTGTCTGTCGGTGTGGGTTTTGTACTTTTTCATTAATCTTGCATGATCTAGATGATGCTGAAATTGACTGGAAAAACTGGAGACGGGTTCGGTTATGGGTTCCCTGTGCTGTATTCATGGGTCAAATTATTGGCTATAACTTTCATGGATATGGAAGGTGGGAAGCAAACCTCTAATATTTATTTTATATGCATCCATATTGTTCACAAAAAAACAATTCTACCATTTTAAATCCTCATAATTTATTTTAATTAATTCATTTGTTTGTTTATTTATTTATTATATTTTATTTACTCATTTATTATATTTAAATTAATTATTGAATTTCATTATTTTGTTTGGTTTATTTATTAATTATATTTTAATTAATTAGATTTATTTATTATCTTTTTATTTATTATTTGTATTTATTTATTTAACTAATGATTATGTTTTAAATAATTAATTATTTTTATTTATTTATTTATTATCCTTTAATTAATGCATTTTATTTATTTGTTTGCTTTATTTGTTTACTCATTTATTTATTATATTTTAAATTATTTATTTATTATCTTTTAATTAATGAATTTTATTCCTTGATTTATTTATTTATTCATTTATTTATTATCTCATAATTAATTATTTTATTTATTTTATTAATTATTTATTAATTATATTAATTATTTATTTATCTTTTTATTTATGTATTATATATCTTTTAATTGAATAATTAATGCATTTTATTTATTAGTTTGGTTTGTTTATTTTAAATTATTCATTTATTTATTATCTTTTAAATAATAAATGCATTTTTTTGTTTATTTATTTTTTACTATCTTTTAATTTACTAAATTTTATTCATTATCTTTTTATTTATTTATTTATTTATTATCTTAATGCATTTTATTTGTTTGATTTATTTACTTATTATTTTGTAAATTATTTATTTATTAATATTATTTAATTTATTATTAATTATAAATTTTTTTTTTTACTCATTATCTTTTAATTAAATTTTTTATTTATTTACTTACATATGTTACATTTTAGTTATTATATTACACTTTTGTGCAACTTATTTCATGATTTCATAAATACTTTTGTTGCCCTTTGAAATATGGTAAAAAGTGTGCTGAATGTACTGACAAACATTCATTTTCACACACTAGTGATGATGAAATTGTCATTTAGTTAACCTTTTAAACTTGTTAACTGATATTTAAATAAAATGTTAAAAACTACTGTTGAATTATAATTATTTACAGTAATTTACAACACAATGTTGTGTTGACAGTTTTACAACACAGTAAAACATGATCTTAACTTAATATTCTAATGATTTTTGGCATTAACCACTACAATGTTTTTTTTTTGGTTATATATAAATATTCCTGTGCAGCTTAAGACCAAGGTCATATGAAACATAAATTGGGAATGGATATATATTTATGTATATATGAGATACAAAAAATATATATATATATATATATATATGGCATAGTTCAGTTTAGTTATAGAGTTACTCGGGCATTATTTCAGGTGCAGTTTCTTGAGAAATGAGGGACAATAGAGACTCTACTTCCAGTTCTAATGTTACATCTTAACTAACACCAAAAAAGGTTCTTTGTTAGCATCTATTGTTAACATCCATGGTTTCTTTCTATTGCAGTAAAGGTTCTTTGTTGTGGTTTTTAACAATATTGAGCTGCTCTTTAGACAAAAAAATTATATATATATATATGTATGTTTTTAAGAACTAATTACAAAAATGAACCACAAATGTGACCATGGAGCTCTGGGACCCTGGTCATAAATGTAAATTTTTTGAAAATTGAGATTTATACTTCACACGAAAAAAGTCTTAGTGCTCTCCGTTGGTTTATGGTTTGTTGATACAGGAAAATATTTCCCTGAGATACAACATTTAACATTTTGTAATCTGAGGATTTAGAATAAAGCACAATATTGAGAAAATTTCAAGTTCTTAGCAATGCATGTTACTAATCAAAAACTAAATTTTACTATACTTATTGTAGGACATTTACATAATGTCCTCATTGAAGTTTGAAGTTGATATTTACTTAATATTATAACGAGTTTCACCATAAGATAAAAGCCATAATTTGACTTGTACGTTGTATTTATTTTTAATTTTTTTGCATTTTCCACAGTTTTACCTGTACAGCATTAGACTGGTTTTGTGGGGTCATAAATGGTTCTACAAAATACCAGTGCGAAAACATTTTTGAAACTCTTTATTATTAAAAGTAAACAGATCACCATATTCAGATCTTTGTTGTAACTCTAATCTGAAATAGTGAATTTATGACTATATGAAATGCTATGCTGAAAACTGAGCCAATCAACCAACACATGGCAATGCATGACTGTCACGCTTGCTCAAGCTGAAGCTGAAGGTCAGGGTTTATAACTCCTGCTGTTCAAAGGTCAATAGATACACCTGCAGTTGTAAACTTTCTCCGCCATGGCAACTTTTATTTCCACTTTAACACCTTTACTCAGGAACCCTAAGCAATCATGTAGAGTAAATATGTAACATTTATTTCCTTATCTAACACATTCTCACTCCTGACTTGTCACATTTTGACACTCGGTCAGGACTTCTTTTCGTTGCTTTATGACACACTGGGTACCTCTTCAGCAACATTTTATAATATGCAGGGTCTTCCAATGCTTTTGATCATTTGCATTATGTGTCCAATTAAATGATTCACATTAATATTAATCATTTTACAAACATGCATACTTTCAGAAATAGTTGGAGCACCTAACATTAAACCTACCCCTTTCTGAACAACATAAATAAGCAGCAGTCAAATAAAAGTGGATTCAGGTGTATTTATTGCAAAACCAACCATATAAAATCAGTACAAAAAAGTTGTGTTAAAGTTCTGTGAAGACATAATATGACTTTATTTGAAGACCAAAGTAATTTATGAGGTTTTAATTGCTGAAAACAATCCACCTTCCACTTTATGATGTCCTTCATATATATATATATATATATATATATATATATGCTTTAGTATGTTAGCATGACGCAAGTGGTCACAATACACAGATGCAGCCAATAGCATTCAACAACTGAAGATAGCTTAAAACATTTTTTTGGTTACAATATTTGAATTTTTTTACAGACAATACCTGAATGTTATGGATTGAGACTGCGATCATGCCAATTACTTTTCAGAAGCAACTTGTGCTGCCTTTGAAGACCTGGAATATTCATATTTTAGGAATAAATTGTGACAGTATTGTATCTGCCCGCAATAGCCATTGTTTTCAATTAGCAAATGGTTAGGTTTAGTGCTAGGAGCTGGTTTACTTACATTGTAAAAAATGCTGTAAACTATACAATTTTTACAGTATTACTGGCAAAGTTTACAAGCGCACTGTAAATTAACAGTTACAAGTGTGCTGTAGTTAATTTACAGTGCACTTGTGAATTTTGCCAAAATTTCCAGTATACTGTAATTTTTCACAGTGTGTGTTATTACAGTACTGCAAGTAAAATAGTTTTGACTGTTTACTTTACAACATCTCATACTCCAATAACATCAGAAATGTCACCCAGCATGTCATTTAATTATAACGCTAAAATTGCAGATGCAGTTTGCATTACATTACAGACACCAAAAGTTTGTCATTTAAAATGATAATAAAAGGATGGCTTAGGGGTGAATCTTAATAATGATCATATTAGTTGATCTATAAAAGATGATGGCTGCTATGTTAGTCTGAGAGATAAGAACTGCTGCATTTACAACATGCTATTTCATCAACTTTTCCAAAAATACATACAAATAAGTGTCTGTTAAACTGCAAGAAGAATAGAGTAAACGTTTTAGCAAACTAAACACAATTTAACAAAATAAGTAGGTCTTTTTGTCTCCAATAAGGCCAAAAATTTCAACCAACAAGTCATTTGGTAATAACGATAAAATTGCAGATGCATTTTGCATCAGCATATCGATGCCAGAAGTTTGTCATTTAAATGATGATAAAATGTTGCCATAAGGGAGAATCTTAATAATGATCATATTAGTTGATCTATGAGAGAGGATGGGCGCCATGTTAGTCTGAGAGATGAGAACTGCTGGATTTACAACATGTCATTTCATCAACTTCCTCAAAAAAACATGCAAATAAGTGTCTGTTAAACTGCAAGAAGAATAGAGTAAACATTCTAGCAAACTAGACCCAATTTAACAAAGTAAGTAGGTCTATTTTCTCTCCAATAAGGCCAAAAATATCAACCAACGTGTCATTTAGTAGTGACGATAAAATTGCAGATGCGTTTTGCATCAGCATATCGACGCCAAAAGTTTGTCCTTTTAAAACAACAATAAAATGATGCCATAGGGGTAGGCTAAGCGCCAAAGAGTGACGAGAAGGGATCCTGACTGACTCAATACGTGTCAAGTCGAGAGTGAGAACATGTTGCCTTATTCCATCAGTACTGTAAGACGCAACTACTGGCAATTAGCAAAAGATGAGAGTGAGACCGTGGTATCAACAACAGTCGAACAGGTCTTTGTGCTAGTCATTATCCAGGGCATGTATTATTCAAAGCATGCCAGATCCATCAACAAGCCTCCACTTGAGACAATGTGGGTGTAGAAAAAAAATAGGAAGCAGAAATCCAGAGGTGGCTTCATCTATCGGGTGAAATGTGAAAGGTCGTGGGCGATTGCGATTCTCCCAGGGAAGAGCCTATCTTGTATCTTGACCCCCCCTTGCAATCTCGATGTCAGAAACGTCGCTTTGCTTCAATCTCCCCGCAGTCGCATCGCAACACTCGGCAGATCCACATGCAGACTTCAAACACACACTCGCATCAATTCCCTCTTATCCAGCCTGTCAAGTGCACTCAACGTTAAGGGTAAATTAATAAATAAGCCCCCCACCCTGTTTACCCACTCACTCTTTTAGCGTGTAAATAAACATGTCTTAATCTTCTTGCTAATGAGCATTAGAGGAGGCCCAAGGTAGATTTGCTGGAGGTTTCTTGCCCACAGAGCAGGAAAGGTTTGACTGAATGAAGCAAGGAAACAAATACGCTTGCAATGCGCTGCACTCTCCTAGGTCGTCTTATTATACATCTGCTTCCAGCTTTCCGGGCTTTTCTTGAACTTCTGCGCATGTTTTTCCTACTCACCTTTTCCCTCCATTGGTTTCTTCGTGTGTTCGCTCCCTCAGATTAGCATTTTGTCAACTGTCCTACAATGAAAACAGACAGAAAGACTATGATCCAAATGAGGTTTCAGTGTCTGATTGCAGTGGCCAGCTGAAAAACAAAGTTGCTAACATGTCTCTTGTGACCACTTGTGCTTGGATTTTGTTTCTTATTTCACTCGGTGTGACACACAAGTACCACTGAATGAAAAAAACTGTTTATGAGTGTGAAATAAAGTGAATGAAAAGGATGTGTAAGACGGCTTACAGGCACTCAAAAAATATTTTTTTGCTGCTGGTTCAAACAACTTGATGAGCTGAAACAACACAATTCTTGAGGGTTTTTTTGGGACAATGTAATTGTTTTATGTTCAATCCACTTAAATTTGTAAACATTAACTTAATCAGTTTGTGTTGGGATAAGCTCAATTGGGTTTAAGTCAGGGCTCTCTGGCTGGGCCATTTAAGAGCAGTCACTCCTTCATTATTGTAGCGGTCATTGTCCTGATGATTTTAGCAAATGGCTGCAATATAACAAAGAGTGAAAAAGGGGGTCTGAATATTTCCCATACCCACTGTAAGTTCCTAGTTATTGTAGCAATGCTAATTATTCCCATTAGTTTCTTAATGTGACCATTATTTAGAAAGTTTCCATGTAGATGCATCAAATTTATCAAGTAACATATTGCAGAATACCTGATATTCTGATTCTCAAATATTTGTAAAAACATGTATTACTTGTCAAACATGTATAACTTCTCCAAAAATACATGAAAACAAGTGACTGTTTAACCGGGAGAAGAATAGAGTGAACATTCAAGCAAACTAAACACAATTTAATAAAATAAATAGGTCTTTATTTTGTTATAGTGCATGTTAGAAGGGTTAGCACAGCATTTTTGTTAAGCGTGCGCATATTTCATTTTAAGTTGATCATAGATTTGCTGACCCACACAAAAACTACTTTGTTTGAAAGTGACTTCTTTTTTATTTTTTACATTTTTTATTGTTATTAACAATATATAATATGGCTCTTCTGAATTTGAAATGTTGCTAACATGACTGCGTCTGTACTCTACGATGAGCTGCCATATGTCCAATCATATAGAGGGTTTTTGCGACACATCATCAAATGACCATATTGAATAGCTCAACATAAACACAGCTTACAAAGTTTGCTGATTATTGCTGCTGAAAATGATTAACCATCGTCATGTTTTGGGCTTTACCAATCAGTCACACCTAAGAATTCACTTCGAGTACTATTAAAAGTTATAACAAATCAAACAAAAGTGAGAGAAAGAAGAAAAACAAATCTGTCCGAGGAACAAAAAGGTTGTGGTTGGTCAAACTGAAGCAGAATTTCCATAGCCAGAATCTTACATTTCATGTTTTTTTTTTTACCATTTTCAATCAAGTAAGTGAAGTACTAGGATAACGTTTTAATTAATACATAATACTCACACGTATCTTAATTCAGTTTGTCAAAATATTGCACCCTTTCCTGCTTAAGTCTTTCTCTGAGATTTAGCAGCTTCCACATTTTCCCCTATGGTTTAGACAGCATAAATAGGCAGAACAATGTATTCTCACATTAACCATGCTGTTGTTTACATCCGAGTATCGACCAAATCTTGAGATAACTGCAAACCTTCTATTGACCTTATTTTTTTTACATACAAGCGGGTGCAAAGATTGAAACCTTATTGGCATGAGAGTTAGTCTCATTCGCTTCCATTGATTTTTAGCCATGAAAAGGAGCTTGTTATACACTCAGAACAATATTTTTGCAGCTTGTTGTCATTTAAAATGAGCTGAAACAACATGATTCATGAGTCGTTTTTTATTTGTATTTTTTTTTTTGGGGGGGGGGGGGGGGGGGGGGGGGGGTTAAGTTGATTGAACATAAAATTGTTTTATGTTCAATCAACTTAAAATTGTAATCAATTTGCATTGGGATGGCCAGAAGGGATTGTGTGGAACCCCACTTTTTTTTCAGTGTAGAGTATCGCACATGGTAAGCCATTTTGAAGAAAGCTCAACCTGTAATCTTTGACTTCCATAGCATGTGTTTTTCCCACTATGGAAGTCAATGGTTTCAGCTTTTCAAGATTTTCCTAAATATCTTTTATGTTCAAGAGAACATGGGAACTCATAGCGGTTTGAAAACACCTTTTGAGGCAGAGTAAATAATGTGTAAATGTTCATTTTTGGGTGAACTGGCCTTTTAATTCACAAAACAAAAGGTTGCTTGAGGTGGCTGAAAAAGCATTAATGTCAATAATAGGAACTCATTTGCTGAATAAACTCTGACGTAGCAAACTTTACACCCACGTGACGAATCAGGTCACTTCATTATGCTCCCCTTACTTGCTGCTGGTTACCAATACCACAGTTAGTCACACTAACAACTTGATGGGAATGACCTACCTAATTTCCTAATTTTATTTGGGATTTAGTGTGGTTTTTTTTCTTTTTTGTAAAATTTAAAAAGATTCACTTCACATTCCAACTTCTTTAGACTTTCGAACAGAGCTGCCATCCCAGCAGGCACATGATGTCAACATGACGTCAAATTAACGTTGTACCCCAACGTCATGGGACACTGCATTTTGGACCCAACGTCAGGTCGAAGTCAATGTCCAATGTCAAACAGGTGTTGCATTTTGGTTTCTTTCCAAGGCAACATAAAAACAACAAAATCTCAACGTCTAATGGTGGTAACTTGACTTTGTGTGGATGCAACCAATATGACGTCTATCAGACATTGGGTTTTGGTTGCCATACCTAATGAATAAAGGTCAGTATTTGATGTCAATATGACATTGGTCCAACACTGAATGTTGGCTCAGTGTTGGAGTTTGGTCGCTTTCCAACACAACCTAAAATCAACAAAATATCAACATCATTTCACATTGTTTTTTGGATGTCAAAACAACATCCTTAGACACTGGCAACCTAAATCTAACCTAATATTGCCGTCTTATGATGTTGTGTGTCTGCTGGGATGTTGTTTGACTGCCCCTAAATCAATTAAGAGTGTGTTTTAAAAGTTGTTTTGGGGATGTTTGCTCTTCTACTTTGCTCAGTCCTCCACATTTCGGTAGATAGAGGTGGGGGGTGAAGGATCTCCCCTCCCCCGCGCCCATCAACATGTGTTTTCTTTGGGTCTGGCAGATAATCAGCTTCAGGTGGGGCTGAAGCTCTCGGGTCCCCTGAGGTGCTGCTGGGTGTCCCTTCACCTCCAGCTCATTACCTTGACAAACAGGGCCGGTCCTGCTAATCAGTGCACCGCTGAGTGCACAGAACACTCCACGTCCTCTATAGATCCGCTCGCAGCGGCTGTGTGCTCCCATCAGCAGGTTATTACTTAACACAGAGAGCGCATAGACAGAAAAACACGCAGCGTGGAACGACGACTGACAGTGTTTTGACGTGAAGTCAAGGATGTATGTAACCTCTTGTTGCAGCTGATAGAATAATGTTAAGTCGTATTATGCTGTGATTTTCTTTTCAGGTGTTGTTAGCTACTACACTCAAAACATTACTTTTGCTGCTTGTACTTATTTAAGATGTGTTGAGTCAATGCAATTCTTGATTTCTTTGGGGGGGCAACTTAATTGTTTTATGTTTAATCCACTCAAATGTGTAAAAACAATTAAATTAACTTTATAGATTTGTGAAGGAACATGAAGGAATTGTGTGCAACCCAGCATTTTTACAGTGTATGTGGCCTATACTTTTCTTTACAGTTTGTGATAGAGTTGGTATAAATTGAGTATGTTCAACTTAATTTGTTTGTTTAAATTCAGCCTTTATATAAATAAAGTTCAACTTAATTTCATTCATTCATTTTCTTTCAGCTTAGTCCTTTATTCATCAAAGGTCGCCACAACAGAATGAACCGCCACCTTATCCAGCATATGTGTTACACAGCGGATGCCCTTCCAGCCACAACTCAGTACTGGGAAACATCTATACACATTCACTATGGCCAATTTAGTTTATTCAATTCACCTATAGCGCATGTCTTTGGACTGTGGGGGAAACCAGAGCACCCGGAGGAAACCCACGCCAACACTGGGAGAACATGCAAACTCCACACAGAAATGCCAACTTGCCCAGTCGAGGCTTGAACTAGCGACCTTCTTGCTGTGAGGCGACAACGCTAACCACTACACTGAAAAAAAAATGATATAAAGGTGGATTTACTACATTTTTTTCTAGCACACTTCATTTTTTTATTGTGAGCCACCATCACCCCTCAACTTAATTTGTTTATTCAGCCTATAATAAAATTAAGTTAAACTTAATTTGATTAAATTCAGCCCATACTGTGTAAATTGCTTGTTACCACTTATCCTACGGAAAAAAAACAAAACGTTCTGCTTGTTCAAACTACTTATTTAATATAAATTGAACCAATACAATTCTTACATGTTTTTTTGGGATAACTTAATTGCTTAATGTTCTATCTACTTACATTTAAGTAAACTTAAATAATTTGTGTTGGAACAATATATTTTAGAATTGTGTGAAACCCTGAATTTTTTTAGTTTAATAACATTGACTTTTGTTTTATGATAATATTACCTGACATTTATTACATTTATATTATCAGTATCTATTTGTTTGTCATTTTAGGTCATTTTTCTTTCACTGAGAATGTCCCAA
>CAIGQZ010035013.1:8501159-8534072 GCA_903798205.1 Danio tinwini | reverse complement strand
TATATACTTAGTTCTTACAGAAAAAAGATTGTCAAATCATGGAGTAAACATTTTCAGAGCCTGGTGTTTGCATGTTGCTACTCTAAAATACAATTGTAAAAAGATGAAGTAAAGGCATGTTGTTACGCTAACTGTGTGTAATACTCTAATAACAATGACTTTGTTTATTTTAATAATATTACCTGACATTTGTATATTGTATATATACAAATGCATTCTGGTATGAAATTTAGCATGTTTTTGAAGTGCTAAATGGTCCAGAATTTGTCAACAACAAAGTTTAATGTTACTAAACACTTCCAAAGGAAAAATTGTGGTTTTTTTAAGATATAAACTTAATTTTTACAGAAAACAAGATTGTAAAATCATGGAGTACACATTTTCAGAGCCTGGTGTTAGATATGTTGCTACACTAACCATGGGTGATACTCTAATAACATTGACTTTTATATTATAATAATATTACCTGAGATTTGCATGTTGTATTTATATTATCAGTATCCATTTGTCTGTCATTTTAAATTTATTTTCTTTCACTGAGAATGTCCGAAATGCATTCTGAGACAAAATTTAGCTTGTAGCATTTCAAGTGCTAAATGATCCAGAATTTGCCCACAGCAAAGTTAAATGTTGCTAAACACTGCTAAAGGACAAACTGTGTGTTCACCAGTGCTCTGATTGACAGATACAGACAGCTAAATTGTTTCAACAGCGTCTCCTCTTGACCTCAGGTAAAAATCAGGTAAAAAAAATAACAACAACCAGCCCCGAAGAAGAGTTTTCACATGCTCTCTGTCACTCAATAACTGCAGCGCCAGCCATAAATCTGAGCTCGCAGTGAATCATTACCTGTCCACATTAATGGCTGACTCTCTGCCGAATATCTAACTCTCTCTTTTTACAACCCAGACAGATTTTCGGGAGTGTAGTAAAGTGTGTTTCTGGGCAAATCCACATTCTGCTCTGTTAGTCTGGCTTGAAAGCCTTAATGAAATATAAACAGCAATGATAAGATTCCTGCAGATGTCATCATACTGTGTGCTCACTCCATACATACTATGCTAATGGATTACACACACACAGACAGTGTTTCATTAACATGCTCAATGTCATTAGGATGAGAGCTAATTAGGAGAAACAAGATTACACAAGCTGTTGCCTTTACGTGAAAACTGTAATAACATTGAATGGACAGTTCAATATAAATTGCCATCATATTTGTATAATAATAATAATAATAATAATAATAATAATAATAGTAATAACAGTAAAAACAGTAATAATAACAAAATACTAAAAATACAAAGACCTTTTTACAAATTCAACATTACATCATTAATGTTTATTTATTTATTTATTTATTGGACTAAAACCTAAGGGATAATTTAATAAAGAATGACATAATTATATAATTTAATTAAAAAATTAAAGAAATGCTGCAGTTTCAATATAAATTAAGATCACATTTGTATATAATAATAATAACAATAAAAAAAAATAATAATAATAATAACAACATAAAAATATATAAATAAATAGACATTTTCATAGATCCAAAAGTACATCATTAATGCTTATTTATTTATTTATTTATTGGACAAAAACCTAAGTGATTATTTTAATGATTTTGGTATAGAATAATAATAAAAGAAGAATAATGCTTTATAAACAACAAACAAACAATAAATTAATAACGTAATAATTATTTGATTTAATTTAACATTTAAAGGAATGCTGCTGGTTAAATACATATTAGGATCACTTTTGTATATAATAATAAAAATAATAATAATAACAATAACAGCAACAACAAACATAATACATAAAAATAGACATTTTTAATAAATCCAACCATACATAATTAATATTTATTTGTTCATTGGACAAAAACCTAAGGGATATTTTTATGATTTTATTATGGAATAATAAAAAGAAGATGAATAATGCATTTTTTCTATAATTCTATCATTTAATTTAACATGGTAAGAAATGCTGCAGGTTCAATACAAATTAAAATGTATATAATAATAATAATAATAATAATAATATTATTATTATTAATAATAATAATATATATTAGACATTTTCATAGATCCAAAATTACATCATTGATATTAATTTATTTATTGAACAAAAACCTAAGGGAGGTTAACTTTATTGATTTTATTGTTGAATAATAATAATAAGAAGAAGAAAATTGATTTATAAACAAGCAAGCAAGCAAACAATAAATAATTTAATTTATTTAATCAATAGACAAATAAATACCCATTTTAATTAGATAATAGTAATTAGTATACAATTTATACTAGATTCATCATAAAAAAACTGAAAAAAGTCAAATCAAACAATACATATATTTTAAGAAAATCTAATAAAATAATGATGATAATGATGATGATAATGATGGGACATACATAGTCATTGACTTCAGTGTTTTTTGCTCGGATGTCAATGGCTTTTTTTCCAACATTCTTCAGAATATCTTGTTTTTTTTTCAACAGGACAAATAAAATTTTAGAACAACACTGTAAAAAAGTTGACTCAACTTAAAATTAAGGCAACCAGCTTCAGGACATTTTTAAGTTCTCTCACCTTAAATCAAGCAAGTGCAGTACTTGGGTTGAAAGTTGAGTCAACTAAAAAATGTCCTGAAGCTGGTTTCCTTAAAATTTTAAGTTGATTCACTTTAGAGTAAGTAAATAGTAAAGAAAATGTCATTTTTTTTAGTAAACTATCCCTTTGATTAATTAATTTATGCTTAGTCTATGACATAGATATTTAATGTTTATCATGTTTTAAAGTAACACAGTAACACTGTCAAATTTAGTAAATATAATATGAAAACAATTTAATAAACATACTGCATAAAAAAGCTACAAAAAGCAAAACCCCCCCCCCCCCCCCCCCCACACACAAATATCAATCTCAACAAAATATTCTTCTTAGACCACTACACCAAAACCCCCACTGAAAAAAATTATTCATTGGATTTACTTTATTTTTTTAAGCTAACTGCTTGCAAACAATTTATACAGGCTGAATTTAAACAAACAAATGAAATTGAGCATTACTAAACTTTGTTTAAATTCAGCCCAGTGCAACCACTTACCTTAAAAAACTTTGGTTAATCCAATGAATCTGTTATTTTCACCACTGTAAAAAATGCTGGGTTCCACACAATTCCTTCATGTTGTCCCAATATAAATCCATTAAGTTAACTTAATAGTTTTTACAAATTTAAGTGGATTGAACATAAAACAATTAAATTCTCCCTAAAAAAACACACTTGTGTTGTTTCAACGCATTTTAAATAAGTAGTTTAAACAAGCAGCAAATGTAATTTCTTTGAGTGAGTGCAGAAATTGAACTCTCATCTACAGCTTCATAATCCACATAAAAACAAGCACACAAAAGAATCCTCCGGCCTTCTCTGACACACGAGCACAGGCGTGTTATTCTGGCCGGCCAGCATTTCAGTGCCGCTTTCTAAAGACTCATTCAATGGCGATTTGAAAATTAACTTTCCAACAGATGCACTAATTCCATTTGTACTCTGGAATGCCCGGGCACCATGTAACCCAAGCCCGGCCAGAGCTGGGAATGAGCCGTGGGTAAAAGGTTACGCTCCAACTGCTGGAGACCAGAGTCTGCTCTATCTGCCTGTTAATCAATACGGCCGGGGGGAATAATGGACATAATCAGCCAAAGTGATTCTACTTTTCATCTGCCCGCATTTGCCACAAGCCTCAGAGGGGCACACCTGTTCGCAAATCCCTAAAGAAAGAAAGTCAAATAATTATCTAGATATTGGAGAGGAAAAACCAACCAGCGCGACAGGTTTTCATTTGCATTGTGTCCTATTATGTCATTGCATGTTTGTGATGGAAATCATGTTGTTGTTGCAGCTTTATGCAACCTTTTCTGTTTTCCCATGATGCTTTGCACAAATTATGAGAGTAGCTTTTGTTAAATTGTAAATGTTTTTATGCGCATTAATGAATATCTCATTACAAAAAAATGCTGAATGGACCATTCGTTTTTTGTAATTTTATGCAAAGATTATATAATACATACGTAAATACCCATAAATATTAATACGTTTACTTTAAATTTATGTTTACTGATGACTGTTATACTCAACGTAACAGTCTAGTTTTCGTTAACTAAAGAAAATTATAATAATTGAAAAAAAAAGGAAGACTAAACAAAACTAACAACAGTCATTGAAAAACTGAAATAAAATTATAATTAGCGTTTTCAGAATTCATAAGCACGCATTATTCTGTGGCAGCAAACTGAGGTGTTAAGAGGAGTACCTATAGATGGTGTTTTACTGACAAACATTTTCTTTATTTTCCAAAAATAATAATATTGACAATAAATTAGGCATGTTTAACCACATACATAATCTTAATGTGTTTGCCTGAATTCTTCAAAAATTATGCTTCTATTTGTTTATATTGTGTTAATTTATGTGGTTTTGGCTTCAGTGTCTCTTTAAACTAACTTTTTAAAGAAACTCCTAACCTATCGAATATTAAAAACTCAAAACATCTTTCCACAGCAATATTACTAATGTGTGAATACAACGAATATAATATAGAGAAACAAAACACAGTAAACTGAAAAGAACTTTGGCCACAGGTATGCTTGTGGTATCGATTAACATTTAAATACATTATTTTTTTCATGTTGGATAATAATAAAACACTGTAAGCTAAACATACCACTCACTCAGTTTGCAAGAAATATGGATTATTTGGAGCGCAAATTTATTATTAACTCTTTAAAGAAAGTTCCTTAAACTGCAATTGAAAATCATAAATTAAAGGGAAACCTATTATGCAAAAATCACTTTTATAAGGGGTTTAAATTGTGCTGCAACAGCGTGTGGATATATCCAGCCTATAATGGTAAAAATGAATTAATTCAGTTTCTTATAATCACACTTGATAAAAACAGTCTGCAGAAACACTTAGATTGACATTCTCCCTTTGTACATGTCATCAGAGGTAGAAAGCCCTGCCCATTAATGACCCCTCATTAGCATAGACAGCCCTGAGTGAGAAGCAGCCCTCCACCACCCTACCTGCTTATGATGATGTCAGCAACTAAAAAGCTTTTTAAGGCTTGAGTTTTAGAATGCACAATTGAACACTGTAGTCTCCATAGACTGCCTTCTTCTGAAGGCTGATTTATACTTTCGCCTGGCACTGCATCACAAACCTCCACTGACTGCGCACAAATCTCTGCAAATGGACGAGACTTTTATACTTGACACGTTCGTTGTTGAGATATTCTTTAAAATGACAGGGGGCAGTAAAAAAAAAAGCACTATAAAAAAATTACGGATAAACATAGAAGCCAGACGTTTCCGGAACTACGTCATATCGTTAATATCGTTCAAGATTTTTTTTTAATCAAGATTTTATTATTATTTTCATGATCATAATGAATTTTAAAATCATTCAAGATTTTGAAATAATTTTTTTTTTTCATATTTCAGACAGTACTTATTGAAGTTTATCAACATATTAATGACAACAGAACATGGGTTGCTCTACACACACACACACACACACACACACACACACACACACACACACACACACACACACACACATATATGTGTGTGTGTGTGTGTGTGTGTGTGTGTATGTGTGTGGCAAGAATAAAAGCAAAAAATAAATAAATAAATATACACTTACCAAAAAATTCAAACAAAAATTTACCTTTTGGTTATTACTTATTATAATTTTTGCTTGTATTTAAACTGTTTAGATTTATTTTTGATTATGAATACATGACACCTTACTCTATAAACATTTCTACATTTTCAAATGAACTTTTCTTTTAATTAAAAGTACAATTTACTAAATATTAACTTAAACTGTTGGTACAATTATGTGGTTTAATCCTGAAAATGAAGATAACACATAAGCATAATTATTATTACATTTTTAAAATTCAAAATTCAATATACATTAGTGTAAAACCTAGGAATGGTTTAAAAAAAAAACATATTTCTGTAATTTTGCATTAAAACTACCTGGGTGTTCACTTTTGCCTCTTTTTGGGGTTTTAACAAACTTATCCCTCAAGTTTTTCCAAACTTTTTCTTACAAAAACATTCTTTCTTTCCTACCACTGTTGCAATTTCTAACCAAGAATTATTGGTTATCTGGTTCTCCCCATGATCACGCATGGACAGATCATAAAGATGTCTGTACACTCATACCTGTTCACACAAAATCTCAAAATGATTTATATTCAACTCAAATGAAATGTGACGCCACGCAAACTGTTCGTTCGAGTTTTGAAAGAAGTTGTGTGCTCTGCCCACCGAAATCATGTCACACGCCCCCAAAGCCAACTCTACACTCTCAGAAATAAAGGTATGAGAGCTGTCACTGGGGTGGGACCTTTTTAAAAGATACACATTTGAACTTGAAGGGTCCATATTGGTACCACAAAAGTATATTTTAGTACCTACAAATTTTAAGCGGAACACTTCTGTACTTTTTAGGTACCAATATGTGCCCTTGAGGTATTAATATGGACCTTTTAGATACAAATTTGTACCTTTTGAAAAGGTACCACCCCAGTGACAACTCGCTTACCTTTATTTCTGAGAGTGTACGATGACATCACATTCAAACTAGCAGACGCGTCGAGTATAAATCATATAAATAATGTTATTCCTGTTAAATCTGCCACTATGCTGACACATAGGCTACTATAGCTCCGCCCTCTTATGAAAAGAACATAATCTCATTTGAATTTAAAAAGCTAGTCACCAAAACGGCACAATTTGGATCAAAGCCTAAACAGGTCAGTTTTACAAAATGTTTGTAGGGTATTTTGAGCTGAAACTTCACACGCGCTCTAGGCACATCTGAGACTTATTTTACATCTTGTAAAAAATGGCATAATAGGTCCCCTTTAAAATACATTATTCATATGTAGAAAAGAAGGTGGATCCATATTAAACTGAGTTAAATGTAATTACTTGTGATGGACGTGTGGGTCTGAACAATAGTTCAAAGAGATCGTTTTTTAAAAAAAAGCCATTTAACATGGATGTATCTGAGACGAGCGCTTTAATCATTTGTTTAGCGCTCTTTAATTTTACTGTTACTCTGGGTTTCTTTCCTTTAAGACAGCCTGTGGTAATGAGTTTGGGGGAAGGGGTTGCTTGTCCACTGCCACTGTTTAACAAACTGCTTTGCTTGTTCTTGAGTTTGCAGTAATTACATCCTCTGCAGGAGCTCGGCACATCCACACCTCCATTAAAACATCAACTCCAGGCTCTGCCAGCGGGACGACCCCCCGCCAGGCCCTATCATTCACAAATTAACCCCAATACATTAGGGGGCCCAATGAGACGGACTCTCGCTGTAGTTTATACGTGTGTCTGTGCAGGGTTTCTTAAAATAATAGGCTGGGATAATGAGCTGCGGATATTTTCTGATAAAGTTGTGGTAGAACACAAAGCTGCAAACTCAGAAGAAGAAAAAAAATGGAAATAGGAATATGGGTTGTTAACAAGCTGGGTGGCATAGAAGTAAAGCATGTTAAACTATTTTAAACAATTTAAAGTTATTTATGAATAACATATTAGCTATTTGTAGCTTTTAAAATGTGCAATTTTGTAAAAGTAGTATGAAATGGATGGATGGATGGATGGATGAATGAATGTATAAAAATCATGTTACAGCTTAAATAATATATTTAAAATAAAACTCAACAACACACTACTACTACTAATAAAAACTGAAAAATGTGAAATATGTAGATGGCACGAAGACAAGTTTGTTTTTAAATGCAATGCAATAAATGTAAAATGTGCAATGTGTCTATAATCATAATAATGAATAATGAATAATAAAATAATAATGACAATAATATTAATAATAATAATACTTATAATAACAATAACTATAATAATAATAATAATAATAATAATAATAATAATAATAATAATAACAATAATATTCATTAATTCATTTTCTTTTTGGCTTATACCCTTTATTAATCAGGGGTTGCCACATAATAATAATAATAATAATAATAATAATAATGAAAAATGTAAAAAATATAGATGGCATGAAGACAGGTTTGTTTTTAAGTGCAATGCAATGATAATAATCATCATCATAATCATAATAAAATAATAATAATAATAAATAAATGAACTAAAATAAATGTATTTAAATAAATCAAACCCAAAATAAATCTACAAACAAAACAACATTAGCTCTCATGCTAATATACGGTATATGAGCTATAGTTTCTCTTAAAATTTTTCTGTGATTTTATGATTGGATGATGGAAAGTTGTCATACAGTATAGATGCAAAGTTATGAAAAATGTTCAGTGTGAAACATTTTGAATTACTTATTTATATAAATAACAAACATTTAATTCAGAATAACTTGCGGTAATTAATCATTCTCAATAATCTGAGAATCTAAAATGTGATTAGCATTTTGACTGTCACATGTCTCAATCAGCTTCACATTTTCACTTATGCTTTAAAAAAATCAGGGAGAAACAGAAGTATGTTCTTCATAATTAAAACATGACAACTTTAAAATCAGTTTATATGTTCACTCTGATTAATAATCATAAATAATCAATAATAATAGCAATAATAATAACAACAATATTAATAATAATAATAATTATATTAATTATTATTAGTAGTATTAATAATAATAATAATTATTATTATGAAAATGTGAAATATATAGATGGCACAAAGACAGGTTTGTTTTTAAGTGCAAGGCAATTTAAAATGTGCAGTGTGTCTATAATAATACTAATAAAGCAACAATAATAATGATAATAATAATATTTAGAATAATTATAACAATAATAATAATACAATAACAATAATGCTGTTAAAAACACATTTTAGGAAAAATAAGTATAGACAAAGTATTTTATTCATACATTTCAACAATTAGAATTTTTAAAGACACTGGTTGAGCTATAACAGACTTCAAAACATACAGATGTGCATTAAAAATCGATTTGTCTCATATCAGTTTAAGTTTAACGTGTAATTAAATGGAAATGCGAGAGTAAAATCATATAGACTCTAATAATAGTTTAACATCTTTCAGAAATTATTTTCCATCCAGTTTCACCTCAATAAAGCACATATAAAAAGATATCAAACAACATAAAACCACGCATTAGCACTTAAATATGAATTGTAATTTCCTTTAGTGATTCGTCTAGAATAGATCATGTGTTTTAGGTGTGATCTGCCTGCTTCAGGCATAAACGTGTATCCTTCATCTAATTTGTTTTTCCCTTCAGAAACAGCATTCTGCAACTGTATACCTTCAGCAAAAGTGATTGACAGGAATCCGTGGCCCGCCCCCGCCGCCTCGCGATTGGCCAGTTGCTCGTGGTGGGAGTGTCAGCTAAACTGTCTTTTATACTCAGTGCGTCCTACTCCACAGCACTGATTTGTATGAGAAAGCCTCTTGCGAACAACACGAATGTAGAAAACGCGTTTACACCGGGAGTTTTCTTGTTGACAGAGAAGTTTTGAATAACAAACCGCGGCTTTATTTTTTAACACATCGCCGGAGCGGGAATAAGGAGAGGAAATACGAGACGGCTGCATTTATTCCCTCAGCCATTTTGCCTGCGCCCGCCCGAGGGCTATTTATTCTCGGTATGCAACCCAACCGCGACTCCGTGCCAAACAAGTGAAGCGGAGATGGGTCTGCTCTGCAACATCTGAACTGAACTGTTACCAACGCGTTGCTTGTGTTGACAGGATGGAGTGCTACCTGTTGGGGATTTACCTGTTCCTCGCGCTGGCTCTGCTGCCCCGATCGAGCGGCACCACAGCCAAGGAGATCACCTGTCAGGAGATAGCCGTTCCGCTGTGCAAGGGCATCGGTTATAACTACACTTACATGCCCAACCAGTTCAACCACGACACGCAGGATGAAGCCGGCTTGGAGGTGCACCAATTCTGGCCTCTGGTGGTGATCCAGTGCTCCCCGGATCTCAAGTTCTTCTTGTGCAGCATGTACACCCCGATATGCCTGGAGGACTATAAGAAACCCCTGCCGCCGTGCCGAAGCGTCTGCGAGAGAGCCAAGGCGGGCTGCGCCCCGCTCATGCGGCAATACGGCTTCCCTTGGCCGGATCGGATGAGGTGCGATTTGCTGCCCGTGCAAGGAGCCCCAGACACGCTGTGCATGGACTACAACCGAACCGACTCTACCACAGTGTCGCCGGTGTTGTCCAAACCCACCAACTATCCCAGCAAAGCCATTAATCCGCACAAAAAGAAAAGCGGGCGGCCAGGCGTCGGACCCAAGGCAAATAAGCCATGCGAACCGGGCTGCCAGTGTCGCGCGCCGATGGTGGCGGTGAACAGCGACCGACACCCGCTCTACAACCGCGTCAAGACGGGTCAAATTCCGAACTGCGCCATGCCCTGTCACAACCCGTATTTCACGCAGGACGAGCGGACTTTCACGGCCTTCTGGATTGGACTTTGGTCCGTGTTGTGCTTCATATCCACCTTCGCCACAGTCGCCACCTTCTTAATCGACATGGAGCGGTTTAAATACCCAGAGCGCCCTATTATTTTCCTCTCGGCGTGCTACATGTTTGTGTCGATCGGGTATATTGTGCGGTTGATCGCAGGGCATGAAAAAGTGGCGTGCAATCGGGAGTATGACGTGGAGCACATTCACTATGAGACCACCGGCCCCGCGTTGTGCACCGTTGTGTTTCTGCTCATCTACTTCTTCGGAATGGCCAGCTCCATATGGTGGGTCATCCTCTCGCTCACCTGGTTCCTCGCGGCGGGCATGAAGTGGGGCAACGAGGCCATCGCGGGCTACTCTCAGTACTTTCACCTGGCCGCTTGGCTCATCCCGTCCATGAAGTCTATAGCCGTCCTCGCGCTCAGCTCGGTGGACGGAGACCCGGTCGCCGGGATCTGCTACGTCGGCAACCAGAACTTGGACAACCTGCGGGGCTTCGTGCTGGCGCCGTTGGTCATCTACCTATTCATAGGCACCATGTTTCTTTTGGCTGGATTTGTGTCGCTTTTTAGGATCAGGAGTGTCATTAAGCAGGGCGGCACTAAAACGGACAAGCTGGAGAAGCTGATGATCCGAATTGGGATTTTCACGGTGCTCTACACGGTTCCCGCCACCATCATCGTGGCGTGTTATTTCTACGAGCAGCACAACAGACAGAGTTGGGAGATCACTCATAACTGTTCGTGTTTACTGGAGCAGGAGATCAAGAGGCCGGACTATGCCGTCTTCATGCTCAAATACTTCATGTGCCTTCTGGTGGGCATCACCTCTGGAGTTTGGACCTGGTCCGGTAAGACCCTGGAGTCCTGGAGGAGTTTCTGCACGCGCTGCTGTTGGGGCAGCAAGGGCTCCGGTGGCTCCATGTACAGTGACGTGAGCACGGGATTAACGTGGAGGTCCGGTACCGCCAGCTCTGTGTCGTGCCCCAAGCAGATGCCTTTGTCCCAGGTCTGAAACCAGAAAACCCCATTAATTGTTGGGGGTCTCTTGGTCTTTCAGACATTTGCATACAAATGAACTTGTTGATGGTTTCTATTAGCTGACGGACAGGTTGAAACAATGCAGCGATGCAGAAACAATTACGTTTCGCTAATTCCATTCTATTGATATGGACATGACATGCAATCAGTCTTTCTTAAGGAGAATTCGGGCATTACATTGTTCCTAGTGGAGTAACACATGTCCCCAACTTGCAGCAATTTTATTTTTGTCTCATTTACTTTTACACGTTGTTGAAAGACAAGTTTTGAATTGTCTGAACAATCAAAGATGGTTTGAATAAGCCTTAACGTCTTAGTGCCCAATTATTATTGTTATTATATACGGGTTGTTTTCTCTCTTTTTCTTTCTTTTTGCTAAATGTATTTATACGAACTTGTAAATGGTGTATAAAAGATGATTTATAAAATTTATTGTAAATTTGTACATAGTGTAGATGCCACACGAAAAGCAAATATGACTTTTATTTTGACAATAAAAACTTTTTGAGGAATCTGAACTTCTCCAACTGCTGCTTTCGTGGGTCCAGGAAGACTTTGGCAATGAATGCTCCCATCCATCGGCTCTTTGTGGTCATTCCCATTGAAGATGTTTCGTAAAGATGCTTTTGTGGGTTCTGTTAAGAGAAACTCTTTTAGCTATCTGAGGCCTAATTAGAGACAAGGGCCTTGTGTTGGTGAATCCCCATAATTGTTGAACCCTTCACGTGCTTGCTACTTAATTTACTGAAAGAGGGCTGGGGAATGGGGTTTAAATGCAGGAAACGGGCCCTTTTCATCTGGGGAAACTTTGATCTTTCTTTTAAAGTCTAGAATAAAGGTGCCATGTAGATAGAACCTTTAGACTGATGCGCCAGGTTTTTTAAGGTCTAATTTGAGACTGTTGTCCTTTGATCGACGTTATAGAAATTGTTTGAAGCTCGGGCCCCAGCCATGTTTTGTTAAAGAGAACCTGTGACGGTTAGATTTTTTTAAGCACTATCAAAACGCCCTTTTTGAGTTTCAGCTGTGGTATTAATAATAGTTACTTGCCTGCACAGTGAATGGAAACCTACAGGTGGTCCCTTACGTAATCCTCAGACCCTTTTTGTAAAACTTCAGTGCAGTTTCTTAGAGAAAGATTGACAGGAATTGTTGCAAATTCAGCAATTACAGCAATTATTATTTGTACATATATAAAGTGCTCAGCGTATATACACCCCTCACAAATCTATTATAATAGGAAGCTATACAATGTTACATGTATGCATACACATTAGATTAGTCAGTACTGAAGCCAAATCTGGAGCTTATCTTATGATAAAAATAACTTCTGATAACGGTCCAAAAACTAGTACATTCAAATGTACATGTTATAGAAAAGTATTAAATACAAATTTAAAAAAGAGGAAAAATCAAGAAAAGCAAAATAATTGAAGAATTTAGTTGAAATTTTGTAGGTTGTAATTTTTTGCAATATTTTGCTTGAATTTAATTGTATTATCTTTCAATTTCTAAAGATGCTCGATGACTAAAATATTATTTTAATAAATATATCTGTTTAATAAATTTGTTTTGTTTAAATGCACCAAATACATTGCCTTTATTCACTGAGATAAAAATATAAATTTTCAAAATGTGGTGTACTCAATTATGCTGAGCACTGTATGTGGCAACTTTCTCAGTATGAGCAGTGTTTGAACAACTTGTTTTATAATCATTAAACCCCTCTATCTCATATCACACTCAACCTAACCAGATTTGTGTAACTACTCTGATGGACACTGACACAACTATCTGATACAATCGTGTGGTTTTCTATAATCAATAGTGATACTTTTCTATGAGTATTTAGTAAGTTAGTTTAACCATTTTATAAGCATATCAGGCCTGTAGCCAGTCTGGTGGAAGGGTTGGTTCTTTTTTCTCACAGTTTTTCAGTTATTCGCCTCATTTTATAACTACACTGAAAAAATGATGTCTGCAAAATATTTGCAAACAATTTATATGTGTTGAATTTAAACAAACAATAAATAATAAATGTAGTATGTAGTAAGTAAATGTAGTAATTGTTAAATTAATTTGTTTAAATTCAGCCCAAATAAATTGTTTACAACCCCTTAACTTAGTAGTAAAAAATAGTAAATTCAAGAAATCATCTTTGAGTCATTGTTTTTAGTGTACGAAATTAAGTATTTATAATTTAAATACTGCATTTTAGTTACATTTTAAGCACTATTAACTTCTGGATTAGCTTGTTGGGTGGTCACCATAACCACATTTTTTTTGATGTACCAAAACATTTCCTAAAGATTAAGAGTAAAAAAAACTTATTTATACATATATTATTTTTTATCATATATCATTAGGAAAAAAAGGAATTTGTTAAAGTTTTAAATTAAAAACTGCCTATTAAGGCTAAGTAGCCTATTGTCATTTATTAAGCAAATAACAAACTGGCCACACCTTTCCTCTGTCAGAATTTGTCCATTTGAATAATAAAAACAAATATATACATGATAATAATAATGTAGAGCTTCCCGGTTTTTCTAGCCTCTCTTGTAAAAAAGTGCATTTGGAAATTCATGGATAACAACAATAGCCTAATTAGTAATAAAATTATATGCTTTAAAATGTACTTTTGGTGCTTCACAGCTTTTTATTGGCCTTTTTTTCTTCAAGATTTAGAATAAAAGTGACTTATAACAGGTTTTCTCTATTTAAAACAAGTAGGTCTAGTACTTAAATAAACTACAGTTGTGAAAGATGACTTCACTTACATCAGATTCTTTTCAGTCTTAAAGCCTTCTTCGATGAGTTATTTTCACAATTTATGATGAGATGGCAGTCAAAATTGGACAAATGAGATTGTGTAGGGACAAATTCTGGCATTTTTGTCAGTGGGGTCTTTCAAACCCTCACTGACTACGGGCCTGCATATTGTCTTATTTCCTAATATATATTTTTTATTCTTATTTCTGTAAACACTAAAACAATACTGGTACACTGTAAAACCCAACAAGTTAAAGTAACTCAAACCATTTAAGGAAACCGATTGCAACAAACCATTTAAGTTTACCATTTAACTATCATTTAAACCATTTAAAAACTAATCCTAATGAGTACTGTGAACTTATTTCATTTGAGCAATGAAGCAATTTGACCACAGTAAAACCCAATAAATGAAGAGAACTCAAACCAACTGAGTACTGTAAAACCCAATAAGTTCAGGCAACTCAAACCATTTAAGGAAACCGATTGCTACAAACCATTTGAGTTAAAAAGGCTAATCTATATGAGTACTGTGAACTTACTCCATTTAAGTTGAAGTAATGAGGTATTTTATTAACTCATTACCTTTAACACTGAGTTCAAAACTCTTTTTCAAATGAGTAGAATTAACTTTCATGCAATTTTGAGTTAACTACACTCATTTCATTTAATAAAGTTGACTGTTGGGTTTTACAGTGTAGACACATTTCCATGTTTAACTTTGTATACACAGAAAACAAACACTTTAAAGGAATAGTTCACCCCTCACAAATGAAAATTCTGTCATCGTATACATGATGCAAACATGTTTGTCTTTATTTCTTTTGTTGAACGCAAAATAATACAGAATGCTGAAAGCCTGTAACCAATGACTTGCATATTTATTTTCCCTGCCATGGAAGTCAATGGTTGCAGCCAGCTTTCTTCAAACTATCTTCTTTAGTGTTCAGCAGAAGAAAAAAAACTTGGACCCACTTGAGTAACTATGGGTAAATAGAGAGTAAGTTTTCAGTTTTCGGAGAACTATTCATTTGATGTTAATTTTATTTTATTTTTAAAGAGAAAATAAGCCACGAAAGAAGTTTTATTCACCAAAAATAAGATGTTAAGAAAGTGAACAACAATACATTTGAAAGTAATTCTAGACTGTATTCATATTCATTTTTCAACAACAAGAGGCCTACATCCACTTATTTTTGTTGTACTATGTCTCCATCTAGCGGCCAGTCTGTTAAGTTTAACCTGAATGGTTTTAAAATACTATTTCATGTTAACTACACATTATCAGATGATTTCTTGGGTTGTTTGCACTTTGTTAGGTTGTAGCTGTGATTAAGTAGCCACAGATATTTAAATGTATGCACATCGGAGAGCAATTATAACAGCCTAAGTGTTTTCTGCATGAAAGCAGGTAAGGAAATGACTTGTAACACAGAGTTTTCAGGTATTTGCTCAGGGTTAACAAAGGCATGCTTCAGAGGTCGGCAGACGTCTTCTTGCCAATTATTGAAACATTTTTGCAAAATTTGGATGAGAAACACAGGAGAAACCATTTTTGCAGCATAAAAGTATTTTTTATTACAGTCGATATTTTTTATATACTTTTTTAAATCTGTGAAAGTATGTACGTAAAAGCTTATTTTGTTGTAATCACCGTCTTCTAGGCTAAAAGATGAAACCATTTTGAAAGATGTATAAAACACACAGTCACTGCTAGCCAGTTTTAAGGAAAACATGACACAGCGGGTTAGTTGTAACAGGGTGTTGCAATTAAGCCACACACTGTTGGACAACAATTAAACTAACAAAATATTTTTTTAATTTGTGTAATGTTGAGAACTTCTTAAATAAAAATGTTTTTTAATAGAAAATATTGTTTTAATATATTTTTTTGTATTGCTAATAATGCAAATAAATGCATTGTATAATGGATAAATGCATAATAATGCAAATAGACTCAAATGTGTTTATCTAATAAAAAAAAATAAACATACTGTGCTATGTAGAATAAAAAAAGAAATGAGCCAATTACTGAGGAAATATAGCTACTTTTTAGATTAAACTGAATTTAAATTAATTGTGTGAAATCTGCCTTTATAAGCATGTGTTACAACTATCTTTTGGTTCATTATTTGACCAAAACCAAAAAGTGTTCATTTGTGCCCAGCTCTCCCCTACACGTCGATGTTTAACATATAGCTACACGTCTGAAATCCCATTTAGATAAAAAAAAAGCATCCTTTTCCAATGCAATGTGTAACTAGCCTAATTTACAGAACTATCAAGTGCAGCATGTTTATCTAACTGTTGAAAAAGTTGTATAAAGGAAGTATATTCAGCTAAAAACTATTCTTTCTCACGTTCATTATTAATAACTGGGCGAAACTTTAATTCAGTGTGGCTTTAACTAGAAATCCAAAGTCCTACGAACAATTCAAATATGAGTTATGATAACATAAGCAAATGGCACATATTTACAGTCAACGCAAAGACGGTTATCTGACATAAAAATGATATTTAGGAACTCGTGATAACTATGAAATACCCTTTGAGTGATAGCATGTCGTATTTGCTTTTGTTTAACAGCGATGAGAAAATACACTCGTACCATGTGACACAGTTGTTTTCGCTTTCTTTCGGTGATCATCAGCACAATAAAATACATCTGAATAATGAGTCTGTGGACATTTTAAAAGTGTGGGTGTGTGTGGGGGGGGGGGGGGTGCAGCTGTATGAAATCCAAAAGTTTACATTCTTAGGATTTCTAAATGGTCTGTCTCTAAAAATGAGGGAGACGAATCCCCCCATCTGAAGTCTGAGGCACTTAAATTGTGATTTAATTGATAACAAACAGTGAATCGGTAAAAACAAGAATTTTTTCTTCCCCTACAACGTCCCCACAATATTCAACATGACCCTTTTAATAAATAACATCAGTGAGGTGCAGTAACAGTAAAGTGCAGTAACAAATATTGCCAGCAGAGGGCAGTGAGTCTCAGTACTGCGCTCGGTTGACAGGTAAGTTGTTTCTTTCTAAACAATTTTAGCATTCCTGACTGCCCCCAAATCGACTGAAACAGCTCTATACGAGAACCAATCCAATGCAGCAAAGGTAAATAGTTTATCATGTTGAGAATCACAGAGTAGTTTTAGCCTACATCAGTGGTGTAAAGTAACAAATTACAAATACTCAAATTACTGTAATTGAGTAGTTGTTCTCAAAAATTGTAGTTTACTATATAGTTTTAAAATGGTGTACTTTTACTTTCCCTGGAGTACATTTTTAGTTCAGTATCAGTACTTTTACTACACTACTTTCCTTCAACCTGCAGTCACTATTTTTTTCTGTTTATAGGGATTATAAAAAACAATCCTGTGATTCGTCCAATCAAATCGCACATAGATGGTAAATCACATCATAATGAACTACCTCAAGACATGGGCCATTTGTAATTGCAGAAAACTGTTTGGAATTAATAAAAGTGTCCAAGACGATGTCTAGAATCTTTACACGCATTGACCCAGAGACGGTTTAGATGCATGTCACTGATGAGAAGATGACGAATGTTTACTGTATGATGACTGAAATGGCCTTAAACACCCAGCAGACACAAGACGTCAACATGATGTCAGATTGACATTGTACCCGAACTTCGTGGAGAGGTTGCATTTTGTTTAGAAAAAAAAATCCGGTTGACGTCAGAACCCAATTTCAGGCCAACATTAATGTCAAATCTAAAATTAACCAAATATCAACATCTACAACCAAATACCACATCTAACCATAGTAAATAAAACAAAGTACAAATGGAAAGTCAATGCGCCAAAAAAACAACAAAAAAAACATGTGGATGCTACAATTTTAGTATGTATATATAATGTATACTACATTTTAGGATAATGATTTTTTTAAGGGTCATTATCCTAAAATGTTGTAGCCATGTTTTTTTACACATTGTCTTCTATTTGTAAAATCAGTTTTACTACAAATGACATGGTTAAACTACAGATAGTATTGCAAAATCATGGTCAATTTGTGGTTAGCCACATCTAACCATAGTAAATAAAACAAAGTACAAATAGGAAGTCAATGTGCCAAAGAAAAATAGATGCTACAATCTTACTATAATTTTTTAATAGTTATTTTAAAATATTTAGTTACACGTGACAGGTACATGTTTATGCCAAGTGTGTGTTTGTTTCGAGTAAGACTGCTGACTGAGCATAACCCTTTTTAACACTTCTTCAGTTTATGTAAGTCCCACATGGGTTTTGGAGTTTATAGTATACTTAGAATTTAATTGCACACGTGTTTAGTATAAATATGTGGTTATGTGTTATTATTGCAGTGTATACTTATCTCATTATTCACCCCAAAAGAATGCAAGCGAAATGTGACAACATGCTCCTTTAGATGGGACACGTTGTAACATGACCATATATAACAGCTTCAAATGCTATCTAGTGAAAAAAAAATATATATATATATACACAAAAATGTTCACAAGACTCCTACAAATTTACTTAAACCATAAATTAGACTTTTGCATTGGTTAATTAAATGTACAATAATATCTTTATGATATTTTATTATTTTAATTTGGGCACAGAAATTGTTACAATAAAAATAAAACGTATATTTTAACATATGGGTGTCACGGTGGCACAGTAGGTAGCACGATCGCCTCACAGCACTCTGGTTCGAGCCTCGGCTGGGTCAGTTGGCATTCTGTATGGAGTTTGCATGCTCTCCCCGTGTTTGCATGCTCTCCCCATGCTCTCCGAGAGCTTCGGTTCCCCCCACAATTGGTTAAGCTAAATTGACCGCAGTGTACGTGTGTGAATTAGAATGTGTGTTTCCCATTGTTGGGTTGCAGCTGGAAGGGCATCCGCTGCATAAAACATATGTTAGATAAGTTGGTGGTTCATTTCGCTGTGGCGATCCCAGATTAATGAAGGGACTAAGCCGAAAATAAAATAAATGAATGAATATTATTTCAGTGTTTGTTTGTTTTTCAGTGACTATTGTTAGTTTTGTTTAGTTATACTTTTTAATGTATTGTGAATTATTTCTTTTCAGTTAACCAAAATGTTTTTTGACCAAAAGTTTGTCTTAGACTTAGCTTACTGAAATAATCTTGGTGCTAACAACACATATATGAGGTAGCAAATATCTGTCGATATTCAGACTTAAAGGAACACCCAAAACATGAACATTTCCTCACCATTTCCTCACACTCAAGTGGTTATACACTTTTATGAATTTCCTTTTTTTCTGTTGCAATTGAAACAAATATTAGTTTACAATATTCTGAAGAATGTTGGAAAAAGCAACCATTGATATCCATAGTAGGAACAAAAAACACTATGGTTGTCAATGGCTGCTTTTTCAGAATGAAAACTGAATTATCCCTTTTTAGTTGTATGTATATCAGTACACTAGAGGGCAGTATGGTTTATCATTTTTATTAGAATTTTGCACCTGGCTGATACTCTATGTTTCCCAACTTCCGAACAGAAGTGCAAACCATTTTCAGAGCCTTGCTAATAAAAAAAAATCTAATTAATCTCATTAGCTTATTATAAAAACTAACCTGTAATAGAAGCACTATATTAGAGACTATTGCGAAACACTGCTGTATGCCATACCTTATCAAGTATGGTTGTAGCCATACATACTCAAAATTGGTTCTCTACTTATAACTCATCCAAGTGTACACACATTTTGAGTGAGGAGTGAGATCACACACACAAAGACACACTGTGACCATACAACCAGGGCAGTGCTATTAGTTCCAGCATTTAGGAAGAAATTGGGTGCCTTGCTCAGGGGCATCTCAGCTGCATATTGAAGATGAATAGAGTACAGTTCATTAACTCCCTGCATCTTCAATTCCTGCCGGGATTGGAAATTGAACCAGCAACCTTTGAATAACAATTCCAACTCACTAACCCATAAGGCCACAACTGCCCCAACAGACTGCAATATGCAATCCTAAACATTTTAAGCAGATAATATGCTGCTCTGCATGTCTGTAATTACATTAACTCAAACTTGTTAGGCATAGTCATCTTGGATATGGTAATCTTCCACTTTAATCAGTATTCATCGCACTGCATCAAATCAAGCTGTGGTGAAATTGAGCATACTTCAAGTAGTGTACCTTTTTTAATAGTCTTCTGTTTCAAGATAATGTGCAATACATGAAATACCACTGCCTTTTTAAGGAGTTTGATTTAGTAAGGTAATAAAACAAAAACAGAGCCAAAGTCATTGATGTGCAAACCATTTGACATTAGACTGAAGATACCGTGCAGCGACAACTACAAATCATCATCGGTGATGTATAACGGAACATCATAAATAGGCTATCCCAGATGTCCCTGGTGTACTTAATGAGACACATGACTGACATTGTGAGGACAGGAGGGCTGCAGTTAAGGTGACCGTCCAAAGCAAACACGTCCAATCGTCTGCATGTTGTGGCACGCTTCTGAGAGTCTGAAAGCCACACATCGTCTTGTTCTCGTGTTACAGCAGATTATGGAGCTCTATTTTAAGTGTTTGTTCTAAAGCTCCAAACTGAAGCCCAGTGGGTCCTTAAATAGAGTTACAAGCTCCCTCCATAGATACAAAAGCAGTCTGGGCAGTAATTGCTTTATGATGGGCTGCTACTGACCGAGACTTGACAGTTCCTGAGATTTTGCAGACTAGAGGATTTTGGAAGGGATTTTAATGCAGGAAGTACCTTTATACCCTCAGGGTTGTTCTTGTTTGGTGGCTGCCCACAGTTGAACCAAAAACTATGTCAGTGTTAGTTTTTCGACCTTTGGAAGCTTGGGTGTTTGCAGCAAGCCTGTTTTTAGAGTGGCCTTCGGTGTCCCTTGATTGTGGCGGGGTCAAAGCGGGTCAAGGCCTGTCTGGTTGGTGAAAGAATGAGGGAATGCACTAACACAAACATGAATAGCAGGTGGATGCTGATGGATGTAGTTGATCCGTGGATTGGCATCTATCCATGACGTTGACATCTTCTAATAATACCTCTCATCCTACCTTGTTTCCCCAAGCAATTTATTCCATTCAGGTCAGGCTGTTCCATTCACGGTTCAGTCATCTTCTTTTGCATTTCAAAAACTTACTTAAAGACTTATGTTATAGGAAAATACATGGTAAAAAATGTAGTCAGTAGCCAAATCCATATGTATAGATTTCTCTGAGGTTTCCGCCTTCCCATTTCCACCGCAAGTTAGTATGTCTTCACCAGTTGTCATTTCTACTAGAGTACATTGCCCTTCTGATCCCTGGATTGGCATTTATCCATGACGTTGACATTTACTAATACCATTCATTCCATATTGTTTCTTTAAACAATATATTCCATCCCATCCATTTCATTCTAGTCAGTCAACTTTTTGTAACTTGCATGCATTTCAAAACTCACTTCAGGATTTCCATTGTAGGAATATACATGATAAAAAAATGTAGCAAATTCATAGTTTTCTGAAGTAACATTCAATCCCCCTTGACCTTTTCTCCTTCCTATCTCAACTGCAAGTTGGTACGTCTTCACCAATGGCCATTTCTACAAGAGTACATTGCCCTTTTGATGGGCGTTATTGACCCTTGGATTGGCATTTGACCATTGAGGTTGATGTCTAATACAAAATCTTGTTTCGCCAAGCAATCTGTTCCATTCAGGTCAGTCTGTTCTATGAAAGTTTCAGTCAACTTTCTTTGCAACTTGTATGCATTTCAAAACTCATTTCAGGATTTACATTGTAGGAATATGCATGCTAAATATGTAGCAAGTAGACAAATTCATAGTTTTCTGAAGTAATATTCAAACCCACTCTGACCTTTTCTCCTTCCTATCTCCAAGTTGGTATGTCTTCACCATTGGTAATTTCTACAAGAATACTTTGCTTGATTATAGGCATAGCTGGTCCATGGATTGGTATTTATCCATGATGTTGACTTTAAATAATCTAATTTCACCTTATTACTTTAAGCAATTTATTCATCAGTCTGTTTTATTCAAGTTTCAATCAAAGTTACTTGCATATACATTGAAACTTCATTTTACTAAACTCATTTCACTCAATAGTCAAACCCACTCTGACCTTTTCTCTTTCCCATCTCCACTGCAAGTTATGTCTTCACCAGTGGTCATTTCTACCAGAGTATATTGCCCTACTCTTCTGGTACACAACGCTGTTGCTCCAGAGCCATCAATTGCACCTTGTACGGCAAGTTTATCCCTTCGAGGAGGTGGTGGAGGTTTCAGCCGACTACGTTTGCTTACTCGGATGGATCTTGGGGTTCCCAAGGGTTCACTGGGACACAATGCCACCTCACTGCCCTCTCTTACCATCCCCTCTTCTTGGGTAGGTTGATAACTGCTGCTGTCATCATTGTTTCTGCAACTAGGCATTCCCGAACTTTTAGGCATTCCTTCTTGAGGTGAGGATGGCGAAGGGTCATCGTCCAAAAGCACAGAAGCAGCTTCATCGCCACTTGAGTTTCTGGTCGCTTTTTTGCGAAACACTCCTGGACTCATCATGTCTTGATTTGGAGGGAGGCTAGCTTCCACACTTTGATTTCCATTCCCTGACACGTAGTACTGCTCCTCTGCGTACATCTTCTGCACTAGCATCTTTCTTTTGTTTTTTTGCCTCACAGAGCGCTTGATTGCACAGATCAGGTCGCAGATGTTTAAAAGCAAGGACAAAGCGGCTGCACCCAACATGAAGTTCAACATGACAGTTTTCTCAGTGGGTCTAGAGATGTAGCAGTCCACCATTGTTGTGCAAGGTGCCTGCTGACACATGAAACGTCTGGGGATGTGAAAGCCGAACAAGTAATAATGGGCAGCTCCAAATCCAGTTTCTACCATTATCCGAAGCAGAAGATGTAAGATGTAGGCTCCTGTGAAGTACTGCACCCGTCCCTTCTCAGCCTTCATGACCGTCTTACAAAGAGATGCTTTCCTGAATGATTCTTGATGGATCTTGTAGATGGAGTCTGCTTTTATGGACTCTGAAGTTCCAGTATCGGTAGCTAGGCCAGAACTCACTTTGTGGATCACGTAGATGATGAACATCATGTAGGGGAGGCACAGAGTGGTGAGTTGCACAAGCCAGAAGCGGAAAAGGGAAAGAGGGGCAAACATGTCGTAGCACACATTGGCACAACCAGGCTGAATAGTGTTACACACAAATCGTTCCTGCTCATCCTGGTAGAGAGGATATCCAGCAAACAGCAACACCATGATCCTTAGAAAAACCACCAGGGTGAGCCAAGCTTTCCCTAAAGTGCAAAAGTACACATTTAGTTAATGCAGACCTTATTCAGTTTGACAACTTAGGAATAAATTCTATCAAATTGGTCTACAACTTGAGTAAATGTTTCTAAATTGAATCGCTAAACAACTTTGGTGTTCTTGTAAGAACAATAGAATTTCAGTATTATTTAAATAACATTATCTTTAATATTCAGTAGACATTGTTTTTATGATTATAACTTGCATAGTTACTTTTTACAGAATTACTTTTGCTTAAAGGGATAGCTCACACAAAAATAAACATGTAGTCAATATTTACTTATCCTCAAGTGGTTCCAAACATTTATGAGTTTCTTTCTTTTATGTTGAACACAAAAATGTCTGCTTGTTAAATGTGATGTCGCACAAATTGGCGTCCGGGTCCAATCATTATATCAAACTGAGGAGACTCAACAAATGGTAATAATAAACGTTTACAATGCGATGTAATATTTTCGAAAATCACGATCGTGATATATATATCCATGCCTAATATCCAATGGCCAGAAATTGATTCTTTTATAAATTGTTAAAATATTGATGTCTGTCATGCAGCAAGTCCAGAGACTGTTGTGTACACCATGATTATATTTTTAAAAATCATTGTAATGTGTTATATTACTAAAAAGTGGTCATAGACAAATATTTTCTAAATTCAAATGAGTAGCGGCTTGGACCTGGAAACAGTATATTTCATACGTCACGACTTAAGAAGCGGATATATTTTAAAGAAAAGCCTTTAATTGTTTGACTTTCATAGTAGGAAAAACACACAGCATGAAAAAGCAAATAGTTACAAATTTCATACAATTCTTTTTCGTCATTATTGTTTGTTTTTTTAATACAAGAAAACTAATTATAATTTTGGAAAGTTTACATTATACAATAGCTGTCAAAACTTTGTAACAACTGTATATTGTCAAATAATTTTTTTTTCTTTAAATACAACAACCACACAATGACCTGAAAAAGTAATTGGCCAGTTCAGAGGGTGCAAAACTAACTAATTAAAATAAATAAATAGTTTTTTTAATTATTGAATTAATTGGCCTAGAGGTTTATAACATATATTAGCAACATCCAACAATGTTGAACAACTAGCATGAGTCTGAGTACTTGTCATTTCAGTGTAATATACATATAATTATATAAAAAAAATTTTGTAAATGTTTTGCATTAAAAATGTAATTTAAAATAAATCTTTATTTTTTTTTTTGCAATTGCATAGAATAACACTTAGATTATCTCTTTAAATAGCCATGAGTAGGCCCACATGGAATCTGTGTGCGCAGAAATCCACAAATGTCCGCAGAATTTTAGCCTGTCATTAAGTCTATTTATTTACTTGGGTAAATGTGTGTACATTTATCTTTATTCAGTTTTTAAATTAATTTCATTAACGACTAATATGAAAATGTTCATATGATTTATTTACAATACAGTTTGTAAAGTAATATTTTGTGTCTTTTAGTTGATATATTGTATGAAAGACGTGATTTGTTTACCAAATAAGTGGATCTAATTGGATTTGCATTGTAAACATTAAATTAAGGTTAAAAAGGTATTATTTTTTATTTTATGTATTAAGTTTTTAGTTACGATACTCCCAAAATCATTCCGCATAAATCCACAGATTATTTACAAAATTCTCTACAGAAATAGCAAAAAATGTCTGCAGATTCTGTCTGGCCCTAGCGATGAGTTACTGTATAAATGCTTTTTTTATACAATACTAAAAGCATACACATACCTGTGAGGGTGATGTTGTGGTTCAGCGTTATGAAGATGATTTCTGATGTAGCCTGTTTGGCCATTTCAGCAGTTTAAGCCTTCAATCCCTGAAGCTCCAGCACAGGATATCTCGCCAGTCAATACTTAATTCCACGTAAGAATAACAGTCTATGCTCTATTAAAATCAATCTAAACAAGCATTACAAATAAAACCCATTTACAAGCACACATGATTCTACCCAGGTCCTATATATATACCAGGTTGGGTCAATTCCGCAAAGGCAAGACTTGCATGTAACCACCAACTTGGTTTTCCGTCTTACCTCTTACTCTGTCCTGACAACAACTGTTCTCAGACAACAGAAGACGAGAGATGTGAGCTCCATTGTAAGGCTATTCTTACCCACCAAAGGCATGTCGGCACGCAGGCCTTGCTGTGATATTTGGGCTCTGTTTGTCCTTACAGGAAAATAGCTATTAGGATCAGGCATCAAATAACCCATATTTAACTCACATGTATGATGGAGTTCACTCCTGAGGTCTTGAAGAACTTGATTGAGTGTTGATTTGGTTTTAATTCACCTACTAAAGTGATAGTTAACACAAAAAATCAAGTTCTGTCATCATTTACTTATTTATTGTTTTAAACCTATTTTAGGTTGTCTTTTCTGTTGAAAACAATATGATATTTAGTAAAACTTTGACTTCCGGAGTATTTTATTACTATTTATTACTATATTACTGAACTATATTCAAAGTTTTGACTTGTTATATACTGAAAATAAGACAATAATTTATATTTGTCTGGAAAATGCTTCTTGATTTGGATACTTTGGACTGGAAACAGGACAAAACCTCAAAGAATAATTTTTTGAAGTAAAAAAAAAACCCTCAAAGTTTTGTTATCACTAAAAACGAGAGGGAATGATCTGTTTTTTGGAATTGTCTTTTTTTTATTATCTCTTTAAAATGTTAAATAAATGGTATAAGATCTCTTTAGCTTGGCTTTTGTTAGATAGGTTGATCTATTATTATTACTTTATTAAAAAGAATCCCCTCTTTAGCTTTGTCCTTGAGGTGTTTGACATGACTGAGAGCCGCAGGGATCAGAGAAGATCACGCTGGAATCTCTAGAAGCTTTTAGCTCACTCTAAATGACCTCTGAATGAGAGACATCTGGACGGAGGGTTTGAAGGACTTGTGTTCTAATGAATGGAGATTTATGGGATTGCAATTATAATATGGCAACTGTTTGGTAGTGAACACTTATTGGATAACCTCTTTTAATAGATGCGCATTGACAGAAGTTGTAGTGGACTAAAAAAAGCTTACCTTTTACATTCAGCTGTAAAAAACAAATAAATAAAAGTTTGAAATATGCAATTAACCCTGTAGTATTGGTCACATTGCAGACACTGTTGAAAGTAGTGTTCATGAATATCAGGGTTCATACATATTTTTACTACTAAAATTCCATTGCTTTTCCAGTACTTTCAAGTAAATTTTCATGACCTAATGTTTCATGTAATGTCTACGTATACGTGGTAAATAATAAGAAAAACAAATAATAAGAAAAACAATAAACGTTCAAATTTAATACAGCATATCATAAAACATTCAAAAATCTATTTAGTTTGTGTATTTTATATCAATGTAAAATTTATTTAGATAATGCTTACACAGCAATAACAATTAGGGATGCACGATATATCGGCGGCCTAATCAATATTGGCCGATAAATGCTATTTTTAATGTTATTGTTATCTGTCCGATATCAAAATTAGGTCAATATCTTTAGGCCGATTATGTAATTGTACAGAACTGCCTGCATGGGTCGAACTTGTTCAGACTTGTCCAGTGCAATTTAATGGAGCTTTCCTGACATTGTTTATTTCTTCAAAGTCTGTCCTTTCTATGTGTGGTATTGCTGTGTGTTAATAACTCAGTAAGTAACCATATTCCTTATCATTGTAGACATGTTTGGTAGAGTGTCATTGTGTATTTTGGTTTAAATCGCCTCAAGAAAAACACTATATGTGTAAACATAATAGCAGCAATGTGCATATGCTAAACAACTCATTGGGTTGTTTGTAATCTAATATGATTATTTGTTATTATCAATGTGTTTCTTGTGTTTACTTGTTTGTGAATTAAATCCCATTTTGTTTATTAAACCTATTATTTTATGCAATAGTCAAGTTGCATGTTAATTGGCTATGCAAAAAATTTTTATATTTTGGCATGCTGATGTATGGTATTCTTAGGTATGTTATTCCCACATAACAATCGCTAATTAACATAGGCTCATCTGGGAACTTTGAATCACCTTAACCATCAGTAAATAATCCATATACTTACATCCACATTCATATTTGTTTGTCTGTCATGCTGCATTTTTTGACTGTTTGGCGCCATCTTGTGACTAAATAAGGTGCAAGTTAGTGTATACTCCATCAGCTGTTTTTGTTTCTTTCAGTTTTGTGTTTAATAAAAGGTTTAATAATAAACTATTTTGAGGCAAGTAGCTGTGTAATAAGCAGGATAAAGTACATTCAGGATGGTTGTTTTTTATAGAATAAAGCCCTTCAGCAACCCCTGATTCACATTTGGCTGCCGATAAACCAATAAACCAGGCTTTATTATGTGTTAACAATGTTTTAGATGTACTTTGTACCAAACATAAAGCAGTACACTTGGCATTTTTGGTTATCATATCTATTATGCTGTGTACACACCAGACACAGCATGCATGAATAACATCGTGCTATTCACATGTAAATAGATGCGTGAACATTTTGAGTTTACTCGCTTCATCCGCGTGTGAAATTCACTTTATAGTAGACACGGATTCGTGTCATAGGCTTCTGTCTGCCTGGTGACTCTAGCTTCATTGCTAAATGCCTAACATTGATTTTTTTTGAGAGAGTAGCTGTGCTATATGTGCTTTAGGAAGGCTGAAAAACATTGTAGATTTGTTCGACGCCATATATAAGTCCATTAGATGTTTTTAGAGGTGCAGCCAGCTCTGTGACTTCATCAACTTATCCAGAAATTATACCTGGATGATGGAAGCTTTCAGCAGTGCTTCAGACTAAGCCGAGCTCAGTTTGATGAAGTGTTATCCAGTGTCGGCAGAAGGATTTCCCCTTGGAACACCAACTGCGTGCACTACGTCATGATCATGCCCCTACAAGGGCAAGCTCATGATTGTTAGTGGGGCCTGAATGTCTATTAAAGTTTAGATTTTCCAACTGGAGTAATTCGGACGTTTCATGTCATTCGTATCACATCATTCGCGCCGCCGCATGTCTATTCGTGTCTTTCCACTGACTTAACATGTCAATCACTCGGCTTGACGCTTGAGTCCCGCCTGGTGTGAACGAACCATAAAAGTGACCTTTTTCGCAGCTTATGTCAATATTGTGATAATACCGCAATAAAATCTAAAGCAATTAATCGCAACAAGAAAATGTCATGAAGCTGATTGCTAATATAAAGCAAAATGGACTAAACAGAGAAAAAGGAACAAGATATTTCCAATGTCAAAGAAGGCTGAGTCAGAGCCACACCCACTTATAAAAACAAGCTCAAAACACCTAATTTTGGCATGATTTTGCTACAAAAGTTAATTTTAATGATTCACAAGAGTCATTAAAGGCTGTTTTGCATCCAACACTCTTGGATTCTGCTTAAGTATTATTAATCTGTCTTGAGAAGTCAAGTGGGGATGTTATCTCTCTTTTTTTATGTATTTATAGTGGATGTTCACACTAGTAGTACAGCAAATTGCATCCTGTTTTTAAAAGCGAGTACTTGGAGAACAGTTTAATTTTATGCCTGCGTGGAAGAGACAATGCAAATCATACAGCGTTTGCATGCCAAACCAAATTTCTTCTCAGCACACGATTGACATTTCAGAACAGACTACACAATATGTCCCAGATGGCTAATAATACAGCCTAAAATATTTCAATCATTCAATCTTTCTCGCCTCTCTATCTGTGTAATTGGATTAGCAAACCAGCTCTGCTCAAATAACGGCCATTTCAAGGTAGCAAGCAGTGGAGTAGTCCACTTGGGACACATTTAGAGGTGCAAAGCCAAAGACTTAGGTTGTAAATGCACATATCATATGCTCTAGGTTGCTGGTATAGCTACTGCATTATTTTTGTATGCGTGTCATTAAACTTTTTAAATAAAATTTGACAAAAATGGCAGTATTTGGCAGGTTTCAAGAGAAATCTCAATAATTAGCTCCCCATATAGGCTACTATAGCTTAGCATAAATGTTACACACACACACACACACAATGGTAACCCATTTAATAGTTATGTATAACTGTAATAATAAGATTTTGAATATGCAAATATGATATGAGATTTGTTTCTGTTTGTTTTGTTAGCATGTCCTTGGCTAGTTGGCTAGATAGATTGATAGATCACATTGCTTGCTTGTTTTAAAACTTGCTAACATGTTTAAGCTAGTTTCTATGTTTATACATGTTGCCAACATTGTCACATTGCTGTCATGATTTAGCATGTTGTTGAATGTCATATGCTAGTTGTTATACTTTGATAATTTTGATATGATAATAAGCTAAAATGTTTAAATGTTAGGTAATATGTTTAAATAAACATATCTTCTAACATGTAAAAATAGTGGCTAACATTAGCTCATTACTAGCTGGCAAATGTTAACATTTTGAACTGATTGCTATCGTGACTAACATGCTAGCATGCTATTGTCTGATATGCTTTTCTATCATAGATATATACACTAGATGTCGCCTACCCTACTGTTGTCTATTAGAAGGAATGCGTCAATAGAGCCGCCATTTTAGTACAGGGTAGCGCTCCTTTGAAATGAATGCAGGACCAAGGTGAAGTGGAGGACTGTGGCCATCTGTGGCCAGAGAAATACACATATACACATATATCTATGATCGGGAGTTTTCCCCGGTGGTCTGTATGCAAATATTTAAAAAAATTACGAAATATTATAATTTTACATCACTTTTCTACATTGATGGATGTGACCGCACGGGCATTCCTGACAAAGAGTGAGTGTTTGTGTGCATGGAAATGCATTACCCTCCTTTCCTTTTTAATTTGATCTAATCCATGTCCTGAAACACACCACCTCTCCTGCTTTCACTTCTCATTCTGACGGAGGGAGCGATTCGTTTGTGAATGAATCTCCGTTTTGATTGACTCGATCACTTATAGCTGACAATAATACAAGTTTCTGTCAGCGCAGTGTGTTCTTGTCATATTTCATAACATTGTTTGCTGATTTTATTCAACAAAACTAGCATAAGCTTAGAATTTAGTGCGAGTTGGTGCTACTTTGCCTTATGGTCACTGCAGTAAGAGACTGTATTATCATCAATAATGTTACTTGTTAAGCACAAAAGTTCATAACATATAAAAACATTAAAAACGAAATCTTACCTAAGAAATGTGATGACGTTGTGCTTTGTTTTCTTTGTTTGCTCGTTATTACACCCGTACACAGCGCTAAAGTCCAGCATCTTCACATTGGCACACTGTCTTGACTAGTGCGGTTGAATGGCGTTTGTCCTAGGAGCACTGTACCAATGTGGCGGCGCTATTGACGCATGCTCAGGGTCCCTATGTGATATCTAGTGTATATATCTATGCTTTTCTATCAGATAAGTATACAGATTAAAAATGCTAACATGTTAGAGGTTTCTAATGTGTTTAAAACATTACTAACATGTTCTATAGTAAATGTTCTGTCCAGTTGCCGATGCATTGATGATGCTTGAACACACTGCCATCATGAATTACATGTTGTTAGCATGTACTAGTAGCTTCACTACAGTACACTCTAGTGAGATAAATAGATGCTTATGTTTAAAAGTCCTAGCATGTTCTAGCACATTGCTAACATTTGAATACATTGCTAACTGTCAATGCTGCATATTTGAACATGCTAAAATGTTATTACCAGCTAACATAACAACTCTCAGGATGGCGCCGCGGATGGCTGCCTCGGTGTGGAGCTCTTCAGTGTTTACACTATTTCTGTTAGTCTGTCCTGTTTTATGTTTATCAAACACGATCAGTTATACCAGGGATGAGCTGCTGAACATTCGGCAGTGCACACCAACTAATCACCAACTGGATTTTGATTTCTCTGGCATTTGCGGAACATTGTCATCGGCGGAGCAGCTGCTTTGTGGAAGAAATACAAGACCCGGCGGTGTGGAAAAAGAGCCGGCGCGCTCGTCAGGCTGAGACAGCGCGGCTTCAGAACAGCGCTGCCTAGCATCCATCTAGCGAATCTCCGCTCACTTCCTAACAAAATGGACGAACTACTTCTGCTCTCACGCGAAAACAAGAACTTTAACAACTCTGCTGCGCTGTGTTTCACAGAAACCTGGCTGAACGAAGCCATTCCGGACAGCGCATTACACTTACCGGACTTTCAGCTGTACAGAGCAGATCGCGATACGGAGTCAACGAGCAAAACACGTGGTGGTGGGACATGCTTTTACATCAACAGGAGATGATGTACGTATGTAACTGTGTTAAAGAAGATGTGCTGTCCTGATGTGGAAGCGCTTTTCATTAACTGTAAGCCGTTTTATGCACCGCAGGAGTTTTCCTCGTTCGTTCTTGTCGGTGTTTACATTCCACCACAAGCACACGTGAGGACTGCGTTACAACAGCTGTCTGATCTGATCACAGAGACTGAACAACGACACCCGGACTCTGCTTTTATCATTCTCGGTGACTTTAATCAGGCAAAACTCACACATGAGCTACCTAAATTCAAACAGCACATCACATGCCCCACCAGAGACAATAACATTTTGGATCATTGCTACACCACAATAAAGAATGCATATCGCTCTGTCGCCAGAGCAGCTTTAGGACTCTCCGACCACTGCCTGGTTCATCTTATACCAACTTACAGGCAAAAATTTAAAGCTACTAAGCCAGTATTAAGGACTGTTAAGAGATGGACCAACGACACAGAGCAGGTCTTACAAGCCTGTTTTGAATGCACTGATTGGAGTGTTTTTGAAGCTGCAGCCACCGACCTAGACGAGCTCACAGAGACTGTAACATCATACATCAGTTTCTGTGAGGAGTTATGCATCCCTACCAGGACCTACTTATCATTTAACAATGATAAACCATGGTTTACACCAAAACTTAGACAGCTTCGTCATGAAAAAGAGGATGCCTACAGGAGCGGGGACAGGATTTTATACAATCAGGCCAGGAAAACACTGACAAAGGAGATTGGTGTGGCCAAGAAAAGCTATGCCAAAAAGCTGCAAAACCAGTTTTCTGCCAACGACCCTGCATCAGTATGGAAAGGCCTGAAAGACATCACAAATTATAAAACGCCATCCCCCAGTATCAACAGCAACAAACATCTTGCAAACGAGCTGAATATCTTCTATTGTAGATTTGACACCTCTGACCAGACACCTCACACCCACCCGGATCATCTCCCTACACAGCCATCAACACCTCCAGCCATCTCCCTCT
>CAIGQZ010035013.1:8474207-8491159 GCA_903798205.1 Danio tinwini | reverse complement strand
TACACACACAATTAAAGAAGGAATAAACAGTTTGATTTCATTTGTAGCGAGAAGAGAAATTGCTTTATCATTGCTATCAAAATGAAAAGGGGAAAAGAAGAAAAAAAAGCTATTGCAGAGTTACATTCATGTAATAACCTTGTAAAATTGCTTCATGACACTTTTGTGGCGCAGATAAGAAAGACTGAACTCAATTGAGAACGGAAAAATACAAGCAAAAGCAAAAAAAAAAAAAAAACTGTGTCAGATCCCAGAAGATTACCTCCTATCCTGATAAAACAACCAATGTGTTTCTAATTTTTAAAGTTTTAATCCGTCATCGTTCAAAATTTGCCAATGAACAAAAGTGAATACTGGTCACATATAAATATCTCTCAAGATCATAATTCAGTTATTAAGTATGTACAATATACAAAAGATATTTTTTTTTGGAAGTTCTAATTCTCAATGTGTTTCTGAGTGAAAATGTCTCTTATGGTGATCACACACACACACACACAGACACACACACAGACACATCTGATGGCGGGATTCAACACTTGTTCAAAACTGGGAAGAACCAATTTTAAAAACCAAACGACGTTCTTTTGCTAAACACCTTATTTTGATGAATTAATGAGAATGATTTGAATAGTCTACATGTAAGGCCATATTCCTGCTGAAAGCAGGCACCACAGGCGATGGCAGTGGAGACAGCAAAAATTTCTCTCTTTATACAATTAAATTCAGTCATAATTGACAAAATAAAAAACGCAATCGGTCCGACCAATTGCATCGCAGTGGAACTATTCGTCATCATTAATGACTTGTTTGTTGAATTTAAGACCCTAGTTGTGTCAAAAAACATTGATGTTCAATGTCATCTGAAAGTTATGGGATGAATAAATAAAATCAAACAGTAGTTGCGACTTTTTACCTCACAATTTGTTCTCCCAGTTCTTGATTTTAAAGTTATACCTTGAACCGTGCCAAAGCATGCTTATCCCCCTTCCCCAGAATTTGAAGAACATAGTCAGAATTTTGTAACTTTATATCTTAGAAATTATATTTCCAAATGATGAAATATAACTCTATTTACATAATTCTGACAGTATTCAAACTTTGTTAGCATATTGCAATTTTGAGTTTAAACTGTCAGTTGTAAGAAATTAAGTTGAGAGCCTGCAAACTTGAAATTTATAAAAGTGACAATTTTCTGAATTGTGAGATTAGTTTTTATCACAGAGTTAAAAGTTTAGAATTTAAAACTCCACAAACTGCAAACTTTCAATTCTAAAAATGGCAGAACTGTCAGCCAAAAAGCAAAACTCATAATTCAGATTTTTTCCCTTCAAATTCAGAATTGACGTCTTGCAATTTCAGCTTTTTTTCCCCACAAACATTTCTAAATAGCACTTTTACTTGAAACTGCACTGGCAATCCTCCAATTCTGATTCAATTGCAAGTTTTGCAACATATAAGTGTAAATTTAAGGTGTAAACTCACAATTGGGGTCTTTAAATTGAAATTTAAACTTAGATTTGCAAGACAAAATATAACAATTGTTTCTTTTGCAGCTCTGAATTTAAATTATATCAATTGCAAGTTGAATTTAAAATATAAGCTGCATGCTTACAATAATTTAAAATAGATCAATGTAACCTCACAAATAAAAGTTTCCAACTCAAAATAGTGAGATATAAACTTACAATTGTAAAATAAAAAGTCACAATTTGCGTTTTGTTTAATTTATATTATTTTAAAGTATCAAATGAACCTTTTTATATTTTAGCTGCAATCTTCCTAACACATACTTTCTGAAATTAAGCACAGTGCATGTATTGCTTTGAGTTGGCAAATAAGTGCAAGCATGAGTTTAGCAGTTGTTTGTTGAAGTGAAGGACGAGGCAGATATTAAATAGAAAAAAAAATAGTTGAATGCGTGTTGAGAATGTGGAGATTACAGACATTCATGGTCATTGAGAAAGGAATGTCATTGTTGGCTCTGCAGCAAGAAGTGTTCAATTTCAGTATTAAAACTTCCAACTTTAGTCTATTTCCACATTGTACATTTTCAACCCAAACTCACTTTACATGGCGTCCAGTTATCAAAACGTAAAGTTCAAACGAACGTCACATTGAAACACATTGTGTATACAAAACTTCCATATTTCTTAGATAATAAAACTAATCTGAAAAAATGCCATCAAGTGGTTTAAAACTTAAAAGGTTAATCAAATAAAAATAAAAAATAAATATTTGTATTTATTTTTTATTAAGTTATTTTATATATTTAATTTGTTTTTGTTTTTAACTTTATTTTAACAAAACATAATAGTAAAATAAAATACATAAAATAACAAATATTTATTTATAAAAATCAATACAAATATTTATTTATTTTAAAATATTTTTATTTTATTTTAGATATTTTATTTTTATATATTTTTTTACTTTATTTAAGTAAAAAATGATTAAAAATAAAATATATAAAATAAAAATGTAAGTAAAAATAAATAAATATTTGTATTTATTTTTATTAAAATTTTATATATATTTTTTACTTTATTTTGACAAAAAATAATAAAAATAAAATATAATATATATATTATTAATTTTATTTTTATTAATTTTATTTTATATTTTTATATAATAAATATAATAATATAATAGTCAAATTAAATAAATAAAAAATAAATACAAATATATATTTTATTTTAAGTAAAAAAAAATTAAATAAAATTAATTAAAAGAAAAAAAATTATTCTTTAATTTAATAAAAATAAATCAGACTAAACAAAGACATCCAAATTATGCATTTTCCCAATTGGATTGTTAAAGATTAGTAAACCGTCACAAAGGATGTTTAAAAAAAAAAAAAAAAAGAAGATAAATAACAGTATGTATGACCACAATAGTGATAATTTCATCAGCTCACTATCATTTTGGAGGGAAATACTTTTAAGGAATGTTTATCTCGAGAAGACATGGTTGTGGTTGTTTTTTTGGCCATCTTAACACATCCTTTCTAACCTTACAAGATCAAGAAACACGTTTGCGAAAACCTTCTCACCTAGAATGGCAAACATGTAATGACACAGAGCTGGAGGAATGCTGTTCCAGTTAGAGGCATCTTTTTGGGGGGTTTCTCCCTCGTTTTCGTCTCTCACTGTCCTCTAAGCCACAGGTTGGAAAGTGATCTTTTTGTGTGTGTGTGTGTGTGTGTGTGTTGTATTTACAGCAGCCATCTGACCAGCAGGGACACAGAAACCTCTGGCTCAAGAGTCTTGTGGAGGTGCTGAGCACAAGCGTGTGTGTGTCTCGTCAAAGTGTTCAATGTCCACTGTTATTAGGATATGATGGCAGGTGACCATCTGACCACTGACAGGTTATCTGCACTCACTGAGCGTTTCTTGGCTGCTTTTCTCAAGTCTTTATATTTGTCGTCACAAAGCCTGGAAATTGCCTGTAAGAAACATAGGAAAATTAGATTACAAACATATTTTTTTTTTATTGAAAAATGATGTATGTTTGCAAAGGTTTTTTTTTTTTGAGTAAAAAAAGTAAGTATATTTCAGAATCAGAAAGAGATTACTGCATTACTGCATTAATGCATTACTGCATTACTACAACATTACTGCCAGGTATGTTTTCTTGAACAGAAGTTTTAACAGTGCAACAGAATGACAGTGACAGGACAAAGACATAAAGGAATCAAAAGATACGAATATAAAATTTTGACATGTATGTACAGTATATTATTGTATACAGTATTGTTTGTATAGCTATATTACGTGCTAATTTAAATGGTAAATATTTGTTATAATAAATAAATATGTGTACATGTTCGGATTGCACGATTAATCGAAAAAAGATTGCAATCTCGATTCGACCCTACACACAATCTTAATCCAGCATCTCTGCGATTCAGCCAATTATATTTTCAAGGTCAGGGGAGAAGAATAAAGGAGGTCACACAAGTCTTCATATTGTTTTGTATTCGTTGCTCAGCAATGTGGACACCTCCAAATGGCGTTAAAAGTGTCACATGCTATATTTATAAGCTATAATTCACCCAAAAATTTTATTTCGATCTTAATGTTGTATTCGCGGCCACAAAATCACACGTGAGCTGACACACAGAACAGAAACAGCATAGGCTGTGAATAACGTTCACTTTGTTGCCCAGAGCGATTGTTTAGAAGCCGTGTGGAAAGCATGATTCCCCAAAGTGACGGCAGCCATGACATGAGCACACTCGGCAGTGAAAGGGAAACCGAAAGCACACACATCATTTAAATGATCATATCACATTTTAGAGTTATGATCACGACAAGCATTTGATGTTTTTTTTTTTCTTCTTAGCGAACACAAAGTGTTGTGCATGAAACGAAATGTTTTACAGTGAAAATATAACTACTCTAGCCTATATACGGTAGAATATAATGCAGGAGGGAATCTGATAATGACAAATGTCTCATTTTACCAGTGAAAAATGGTCTAATAATGCTGTCAATGACAGATTGCAAGCATATGTCTCAAACACAATAGTTCAGCTTCAGAATTATGAATAGTTGTATTCTGAAGCCATCACTTTACTGTGCATTAATGACTAGGACAAATTTAAAGTCTATTTAAGTTCACTATTCAAAGTCTATACAAAATTTAGCATTTTAACCAACAGTAGACCTACACATAGGCCTAATATTATTGTTTTACCATATGTTTGTGAAATAACAATAATAATAGCCTGCTCATTAACCTTTATTTTACATCAACAAAATCGTGAGAAAATTGTCATCTTAATTTTAGCCAGAATCACGCAGCCCTAGTACGTGTATAAATAGTGGTTGTTCCTTAATTTATTTATTTAATAAGCTTGTGCTTCATCCTGCTACATTTTCGACCATGTTAAAAAGTATAATTTTTTTGTTGAAGATATTTTATGTATGATATTTCTGTTCAAAAATAAATAAATCAAATTACCTAAAAACTGTAATAATGTCAAATATGAACATTTTAATTTATTTTTTCTAATACATTTCCTTTGCAAAGCTGAATTATCATTACCATTAGTCACTTTGTCATATAATCCTTCATAAACATTATTAAATGTGATATTGTTTTATTAAAATAAAACAAACATAATTTATTTAATTAATAACATTATAAATGAATTTAAATGTCACTTTTCAACCTAAATTATGTTTGGTTTAATTCGGTTTAATAGGTTTGAATATATAAATAATATAAATTGGACAGGCCCAAAAATTTGGACAGGCCCAAAAATATTTGATTAGAAGTGTATTTTAGTTTATCATAAACATTATTTATATTTTTTGCATTACAAAAATAATAATAATAAAGGAAATAGCAATAGTAATGCTATACTACCTGACAAAAGTTTTGTCACCTATTCAAGTTTTAGGATCAACAAATAAAAACTTGACTTCTAGTTGATCATTTGGTATCAGAAGTGGCTTATATGAAAAACAAAGGCCTCTAGATTATGCAGTATAGAATATAAAGTCATGGTGCAGTGGAAAAAGTTTGAATATTGTGTATGACTCCCATGAGTTTAGAGGACTGCATCCATACATCTCTGCAATGACTCAAATAACTTAATAAAGTCATCTGGAATGGCAAAGAAAGCGTTCTTACAGGACTCCTAGAATTCATCAAGATTCTTTAGATCCATCTTCAATCCCTCCTCCATCTCACCCCAGACATGCTTAATAATGTTCATGTCTGGTTACTGGGCTGGCCAATCCAGGAGCACCTTGACCTTTTCTTTGCTTTCAGGAACTTTATTGTGAAGGCTGAAGTACGCGAAGGAGCCCTATCTTGCTGAAGAATTTGCCCTCTCCTGTGGTTTGTAATGTAATGGGCAGCACAAATTTCTTGATACCTCAGGCTGTTGATGTTGCCATCCACTCTGTAGATCTCCTGCACACCCTTATACTGAATGTAACCCCAAACCATGATTTTTCTTTCACCAAACTTGACTGATTTCTGTGAGAATCTTGGGTCCCTGTGGGTTCCAATAGGTCTTCTGCAGTATTTGTGATGATTGGAATGCAGTTCAACGGATGATTCGTTAGAAAAATAAATGTGTATATATATCAATATATTAAAGCGCTTTTATAATTTTACATGTCAAGAATACACAATAAAATAATTAAACTTTGACTGATTGGAGTTAATAAATAATTAAAACTAAAATAATTTTAAAGGCGTAATTATAGTGCATATCTTATTATGTTTTCATAATAATATGGTATTTTTATATTAAATATGGTATACAGAAATACAAACCATCTAATTACTTAAAGTGTTTCTCAGGGGTCTGTACTTGGCCTTTTCTGTTTCTAGATTATGATTATTATTTCCATTATCTTCTGACTTCTGAGGGTAGCTGAATTTAGCTAATTATGTCCATACTCGATGCACTTTGATCTGTCGTAAGAATCAAAGTCCCAAGTACCATCACCTTCGACAATAATTGGGGAAAAAAAACAACAACTTGTGTCGGTTATTTTGAGACGACAGCTGATTGTGATTGATAAAGAGCACCGGCGCCGTATGGAAGAACTGGACCACAAACATCTGACTGACTGATTTGAGCCGTCCACCCACAGATCACTGACAGTAGATGGGCTGGTGGGCTATTACACCAGCAAAACAAAAACAACTGCGCACACACACACACAAACACAACTAAACTAAATAACATCATTAGAGTCCTGGTCTTCTCAAGACTATAATTGGGCAGCACTGAGGCTGAATTCTGGCAAAAGACACACGTGGGGATTCGGACGAGGTAATTATTTGGCCTCGCTGCTACCGAACCAATTGGACGATGTCACGATTTTCCTTATTTGTGAAAGTTTCAACAAAGCAAGCTTTCATGGCCGTATTACTTATAACTTCCTGGAACAGTTTCAGTATCGCAATCTGCTAAGATAATTGAGCTTTTTCTTCAAGCCCTAGAAATTGTAGCACACTGGGGATGCGGATGAGATCTTGAGTGACAATCTGAGATAAACAGCACAAAGTATCTAACGCGTGTTAATGATCTGGTGTGGTATCGACCCCATACCTCCAGTTTCTGGGCTTTATCTCTGCTGAGAGGCTCCAGGGGGAAGCTGAGGTTGTTCGCCTCCGAGAGCGAACGCAAGTCAAAATAGTACTTGGCGTAGACACTCGATGGGACGTTAATATTAAACTGCAGCAACTCCAGAAACTGCCGCTCCAACTCGTTCCTGGTGGGAGAGAAAAACACAATTAGTTTTTTTTTTTTTGCATATGCTTCTTTTGACATTTGTCGGTGTGTGAAAAGTAAATTATTTACAGTTTATTCACAGAAATTTTGATTTAGCAGCTTTGGTAACTCCTTACTTGAAGATGGTGTTCATAATAGGGCAGCACGATATTGGAAAAATCTGACAATGCAATATTCAGTTTCTCTGCAATATATTGCAATAAAAAGACCATTTAACCAGATGACTTTAATTGCTCTAGGGCTGGGCGATATGGCAAAAAAAATCTAGATTTTTTCATAAAGTTTGACCGATTCACGATTTTGATTATAATTTTTTTTTTACTGTGTAACTATAGTCAACTTAAAACATTACAACAACATGACTGAAGTAACAATCTCTTTATAAGTAACTTGAAAAACCATCTGGTTAAGGAACATGTATTTTTAATGGCCATACATGCATAAATTGGTCAACAAGGTGTAGCCTATTACATTCCTATAGACAAATTCCTGCTTGACGTTTTAGAAAATATTTGAGAGTAGATACACCACCCAGTATATATTAAAGATCTCAGTGAACAACAAAAAACCCCACAGAAACCTGTTACATATCTATATTTAAATGTCTGTCTTATATTTAATTGAATTGTATAACAGCCTATAGCTGAAATGTTGAAAATTGCTCAATTTATTTTTATAAAACATTTGTCAAAACGTATTGATATTTATATATTTTGTTTTATTTATTTATTCATTCATTTTACTTGTTTATTGGTGCATATATGGGTTATGATTTAATTCATAGCTACAGTACCTTGGACAGCTACTGTGCCACTCCATAAAGCTTTCAAGCAAAAGTCCAAATTAAAGAAAGATTTGACTTTCTGCGGTGACAGCCGACATTCACAACACGCCGTAACCGTCCTTCAGGTGGTGCGCAGGTATAAAATACAAAACCAGACGGGCTTTGAATTAGGTGCAATTATTTCCTTGTTGTTCAAAGAGTCTGCAAGTTTGTGTTCCATGGATATATGTTGTTGTTAATTCGATGCGCAACAGGAAAACCTTGTGACAATGGGCTAGCGCTCTTGCGCTGAGCCAGCTGTGGTAGCTCATCAACAGAGCCGCGACCTCAACACACAGAATCTATCAGCACAATTCAACACTGTTGTCTAACAGTTTAGAATGGTTTGGCACGAAAGTGGAAAAGCTGCTTTAATATTTTTATTTTAAAAATCACGATACTATACTTTATATTTTATTAAAAAAAATTAATCGTCTTAAAACGTAAATTCAAAATAATCGAAAAAATAAAACAAATCAGCCCTAAATCAGCCCCAGCCCTAAATTGCTCTATCTGGAAATAATTAATTTAGTTTGATTATCATTTGCATAACATTTTATAAACAAATTTCAATCATTGGTAAATACAACAGATCAAAGATACACATGAAATAAACAGTGCTTTAAGATTTTCTTAGGAGTCTTAAGCCCTGGTGAAATTACACAAATTTGTCACTATTTCGGCACGATTCCCTTGACAGGGTGTTGTGGGGATTCATGAATGGCATCGTGACACAAGATTCAATTGTTTGTTCTCTTGTAATGTGGCATAGTTCACAACAACTGATATCATGTCTGCGATGCCTCACGACAAAATCGCAGAAAGTCTGGCATAATGCTCGATCCTATTATTTGTATTCATAATAAACATCTTATGCAAACCCCAAATTTCTCACCACTACCAAGTCTTCCTTCCAACCACATAATTATTCCAAACAACCAGCTAAAGATAGCTAACAGTGAAGCCTCTGACAACACAAAGACAACAAACACCCACTCTCTGGTCCTCAAACACTGTTTGCAGAGTGGTTTAAGGACAATATGAACATTCACTGTACTCAGCAGGAGTTTAAAGGGTAGATGTGAAAACATGCATGTTAAGTAGGGATATTTATGTCAGGTCAATTTCATAGTAGCTGTCCTTCAGGATTATTATTACAGTACTTTAAGCTCTGTAGGATTTAGTTTTCTAAGAATGTCAGAGGAAAAAATAAAAGCAGTTAATACTATGTTTGGTTTGATCTGTTCTATGCATATTTGCACAAGAGTGCCCTCTCGCCTTCAGAGGAGATTTGCAACTGATGCGCATGTCTTTGGATTGTGAGGGAAACCGAAGCACCTGGAGGAAACCCTAATCTCAAGAAATGCAAATGCAATGGCCAATTGTGGCTACAGTTTTAGCATACTTGTTAATGTTGCTTCCTTCCATGGCAGAGGGACCACAGGGGTTAAACTAATTCTTAATAATACTAATAATAATTAAAGCTCCTGCAACTGAGGGAATTTCTATGGCTCTTTTTTCCTTCCTAATAAATTAGTTTAATCTCAGAGCGCATAGATGAAACTCAATAACAAATGCTGTCATGTTATCTTGGATTTGGAGGTGGATGTCTGATGTGGGGGAATGATATTTTGAAAGACAGTTCTGCAAGGTAATTATACCAAATCATTGTGAAGAAATACTTTAGGTGTTTCAAAATAAAAAAACAACATCTAAAATGGTGTGCATTTACTTTTTTCTGTCGGTTAGTGTGGGTATTCAATCATATGTTTTTTTGTTTTTGTTTTGTGCATTAAGGAATTTATTTGGTTAATGTGTCTTCACTGTAGTTGATGCATATCTCTGATGAAAAAGGGGTTTCTTGTATCCAATAGTTTCTGTGCCAATGCATTATTTGACTATTAACACTCGATTTATTCTGCTACTTTGAAAGCAAACACACACTCACATGTCTTCCACAGTGATGTCTTTGAGGATCTGGCAATAGTCCACGTTCCACACAGCCTGATCATCCCACACCTTTGATGCCAACAGGATGGCACCTAAAACGATCCTCTTCCAGTTAGCAGGACAAATGTCAATCTCTGCATACGTTAATAATCTCTCCAGGTACACCTATTAAAAAAAGAAAGTGCATTACAATATTTATTCCCAAAGACCCAATTATTATCAAAAGTATTATCATCCTAATTACAGTATAATGAGGTTTAACTAATGGCCATTACATAACTTGGTTTGACATAAAGTTAGCTTTAATGAAACCAATGTTTGCTTTTTTATTCTGGTGTCTGACCCTTGCATTTCTGTTTTTGGAGCAAGGTTAGGGTAGAGTCACAGCAAATATGCAATTACTACAAGACTGACACGCAGGTCAGGAGACCATATGCTGGAACACAAACAAACACATGCTCAGCCCACCAACACAAACACCTGAAGCTTGACTAGTAACTTAAAACCATTCAGATTTCAAGGCACTAACATGTATCTTTTAAAATATAGAGATTTTGAAGAATTTTAATTATGTTTCAGACTCATCATTGCAAGAAAATGATTCCTATTTACAAATATATTGCTTCTAACATACAGCCAAGGCAGCATTTGACTCTAGATCTTAGTGCTGCTTTTGGCACTATATGTAAATAAATGAAAACTACATTTCTATGCAAGGCCATGCATTAGGTTTATCTAGATCTTTCTTATCTGATGAACACCACATAAGGACTTTAACAAGAAATTAGCAAACTAAACAATGGGAAAATATGGAGTTCCACTAGGCTCTGTGTTAGGTCCCCAGCTGTTTCCATGCTGATTCTTAAAAATATTTTTAGAATACATAAGATTATGATGGTCCCAGAATGAGAAATATATATATATTTTTTAAGGTTTTTGAAGACATCTTGACACAGAGATGCAAGATTCCTGTTCACTGGGGCCAAATGTTATGACCAATAAAGCTGCTCTGACACAATCTGTACTGAAAAAAAGCACAGTGCAAATCAGTTACATTCAATATGATCATTCTGTATTGCGGAAGCAGTGATTTTCTTCTTATAAGTTCGAGTTCTATCCATTATTTCATACTGATCAGACTGTAAAACCACATTAAAGGCTTGTCTACCTTTTAATACCATCACTAAACTATTGTAGCACAACATCACTATATTTTGTACGCCTCGTTACAAGTCTTAAAAATCTGTATTCCAGCAAATCTATCAATGTTTATTTATGTAGTGCCACAAGGTGCCACTGTCATATTTTGGATGCAATGTGCTTCTTTGTAGTCATAAACTGTTTTGGCACCTCTTCTTAACAACACACAATGTTTTAAAATTCTATAATTCACAAATTTATGTGTTACACAAAGTATCCTGCTATTTGTATAAGCCAAGCTTGAGCACTAGCATGGTTGTCTACATAACATCAATACATCTTTGTGTACTTGTGAGGAAATCTACAGAATATAATCGAAGTCTGTGTTCTGTTGACGTGATGTATGACAGTATGCTGTTGCCAGGGGTGTCTTTAACATTTATAATCACTGCTGACATATATAGGCAAACAAAACATCCTTATGAATTGAAAATGCATGATTTATGGCAGAGACAAGATATTTAGAAGCAATAAACACATTTGCACATTTAAGGGAAAAGACGGCAAACAGTGTTTGCCCACAGTGGGAAAGAAATCTAATAACAAGACAATTTTGTTTGTAGAAAGTGTCAGAAAGAAATTGCAGGTTTAATTGGTTGTACTGCACGGCCTGTGGGCAGCGGTGCATTAAATATGTGCTTATGAGAGCATGTTTTTGTATATATCTGAACAAGATGAACTTCAGGTAGTGCCAGCTAAAGCACAAATTACACATCCACCATTCATAAATCACAAGCCACAAAAACACTCTCAGGACAGCGGTCAGCACCTTCTAGAAAACACTAAGCTGGATAGAGATATGAAAACAGCAAACGTATTTGACTCAGGTGAACAAGAAATGAATTAGTGGGGTGAAGTACCAAGCAATCGTGACCAGTGTTGGAGAAAGTTACTTTTGAATGTATTGCATTACAATATTGAGTTACTCCCCCAAAAAGTAGCTAATTGCATTACTCAGTTATGTTTTATGGAAAGTAATGCGTTATATTACTTTTGCGTTACTTGTTCCTTACCTGGCTGAGGTCTGATGTCTTTCAGAACTTGCAGGTGTTTTTTCACCTTTTTTATAAAAAGCTCTGCCTTTAACAGCCACCTTTATAACCTACATCATCATTTTCTTCTAAAAAATGTAGGATAATATTATACTTTGAGAAATTTCTGAGCCCAGAGATATACATACTGTATATGCAGATTAATGAAGGCATGTAAAGTAATGTGTTTGCTACTTTTGAATGTTTTGTGTTATTAGGTAAGTAAATTCACTGTCCATTGAGATGAAGACTGCAATAAAGCCTAAGAGTACTAACATGAAATAATTTATTAAGGCAAAAACAGTTTTCAAACCTTTAAAATGTTTAATAACAAAATGAACAGTAAACAAAATAAATCTTTGAGCTTTATACATTGAATAAATTGCTTCACATAGCCTTAACAAATGTGTAAATCGTTTCTCAAAAGAGAAAAAATCGTACTATATTACAAAACATAGTCGTCTCTACAGTAACGTTACAGTGGCTGCATCTCCTTAAAAATAAAAGCAATAAGTTAGTTTAGTCAAATTCATTGTTTTACCTGGAGAACGTGAACGGATGTCAATCATAGCTAAAGGTGAGGTGCACATAATCTACACTTAATAACAATCCACTTCTTTTCTTCGATGAGTTCAAAATTAAAAGAATCCATTGCAAAAATGAAAGTCTCCAGCCTGCCATTCTGTCTGCCATGACTGTCTGTAGTGATGATCTGTGATTCGCAAATGAACTATTTGTTTTAACTGGATCTTCTAAAGGAATCGGTCGAACCAGTTCATTAAATTGCAGTTGTCGTGAAACGGTTTGTGTCTTCAGTAAGTACTAATATACCAGATACCCCCTCTGACTCAAAATAAACCAATATCAGTTAGTAGAATAGTACACTGACTCATCTGCTGTAAAAAAAGAGACCTTATGATGATGAGTGCTTTTTAATTTTTAAAACTGTTTACCTATTGTTTTAATTCAGTTTTTTCATATTGTACTTAAACTTAATATTGAAAGTTAACACTTAATTACTTAATATTTTAAGGAAGTCCACAAGGCAACTACCTTATTAGTTTTAATATGTTGTATGATTATTTTAGCTTACCTTCTTTTTCTGCTATTTTGTACTCATCATAAATAAGGCTAAATATGACTACTATAATAGATAATTAGGATGAATTGGTGCCAGTAAGCACTTCTTTTTGAAACTATAAAATATTCTATAAACAAATTTTCAAATCTAAATATATTTCTATTCATATGCCATATAAATGGAAATGTTGTAATTGTGTATTCATCCAATTATAAAACCACCCATGAAGATCACGGCATGTAGTGACTCATATTTTCCCTTCACTGAAGCACCAGCAGCAGCCAATCAGATTTCAGCAGCATCTCAGCACCTGTTGTCCCCCTACAGGTCAAGGAACATGCTCAATCTGCCTCCGTCTACATTTAGCATCAAAGACACACAACTAGTCAATCTGGGAAGTCTATAATGTCAGTCAAAACAACTACGTAGCGACCTTTTTCTAGCATTTAACATGAGTTTAAATGTATCCACTTAATAATTTGGGCTGTGATCCTTAAATAGAGTATTTTTAATAATTGATAATCGGATAATCAAATTTTCTTTGATGCATAAACTATTGTTACACTTAATTCATCATAGTGAGTGACTTCTGTAAATCATAGTAAACTATGTATAATAGTACCAAACAGCTGTGTTTAGAAACCTGCTAAACAGTGCTCAAATGTTAGCAGTAAATGGACAGACGTTTAAAAAAAAAGTCACTATTTATTTTTAGAACTTTAGTATTTAGGCAACCATGCTTTTGCTAGTGATCAATTTAGCTTGTACATATAGCAGGACACTTTTGTGTGTAACTTATACAGACATTAATTATATTATTTTAAGAGAAGAGGTGCTAAAACTGTTTGTAACTACATAACAGCACATTGCATCCAAATTATGGTTGAATGCGATAGCAAATGAGGACTCCGCAAGGGTCCTAACACAGAGCCTCGTGGCACTTTATTACTAAGCACTGATAAATTTGCCGGAATAAAGATTTTAAGACTTGTGACGAGGCTTAAAAATATATATAATGTAATGTTGTGCTACAATGGCATAGCGATGGTATCAAATGGTAGACGAGACTTTGGTTTACAGTCTGATAAGTTGGTTTACTTCTGACATCCCTAGACTTTGACTCATATATTAGCCACCCTACTCTTTAAAGCACTCCTTTTTACTCATTTTTATCACCGCAGAGAGTAGTGGGACAAAACAAATACTATGGAAGTCAATGCTTACAGATTTTCAACATTTTTCAAAATAATTTATTTTAGGGTTCCTAATTCTCTGACTAAAAAGCTGAATTTCTATGATCTATAATAAATAGAAAAAAGACAAATGTGCTATGTATTTATTCTCTGTTGACTCCACCTTCACCGTTTTTCCCACATGCGGGAGGGTTATGGTGTGGAGAAGCCCTAAAGAAGCGTACCACCCAGACTGCTGCATGCCCTGAGTGTTGTTTTTGGTGCAAAATTAAGGAGGGATGTGTCGTCACGATACTGGAAATCCTAACTTCGATACGATACCAAGACAAATATCGATATTCGATAACATTTTTGATATTGTGAAGAAGGACAAGGAATAAAACTGCAGTGAAAAATAGCCTAACCATAACAACAGACAAAATGTGAAATATGGTAAAGAAAAAACACCTTTGAATAAATGGAAAAGTAAAATTTAAAATGAAAAAAATATTCCCTGATTTTACATAACTTGGACAAAAACAAATATATTGGGTTTTCAATGTCTAGAATAGAGCTTTTTAATATTCCCTTACCGTGGGAATCCTGTCCTCATGTTTTCAACAGGAAAAAAGAAACTCAAATAGCTTTGGAAGAATTAAAGGCTGAGTAAATGTTGACAGAATTTTCAGTTTTGGATGAACTATCCCTTTAATACTGGTGTACCGCTAATTATAACCCTATTAACCAGACAGTAGCCTCCATACTTCCCATTAATCCTAACTAAAACATTCACAGCCACTTGTGTGTCTGTGCCTGCTTTAATGACACCTCATAAAGGTATTTACTGGGGAAACTGAGAAGGGATGAGTCTTCAAAAGAAGGATTTCTGCACAGAAGAGGAACAGACACACAGGACAGTTGCTGGGCTTAACGCCTGCTAATAAAGCGGTAAATATGACAACTATTTTCACCTGAGTGATGGTAAATCCACTTTGCTGATGGTAAATCTAACCCTATTTTAACTTGTGCTGCCAGCTTATCCAAAAAAAAACAACAACAACTGAAGTCTCATTGGTCCGTTGTGAGGTCACATGACTCATTACTCACCAGAGTAACTATGGCACACTCGGCCGTGAGCTGAGCGGCGCTGAAGAGTGTTCGGACGAATCTGTAGATCTGTTTCTGCTCCGGGTCATGCTTGTCGTAGTCTGATGGCACCTCCGATTTCTGTAGGAATCACAAGATTTAGCTGGGAAAAAACTATAGAAACTATTGATTTTGTCAAAATTATATTGGTTTCAATGGAATCTCTAATGGTCCGTATTGGTCTCTATTGGTAATGCTATTGGTGGCATGTTAAAAACCCATAAATCCAAATTGAATATATCCCAAAACACATTAGAATTAATGTGCTGGATTTGATGGTTTGTAAGGTTTTTAATGTTATTTGTAATGGAAACTATTGGAAAGATCTTAAATGGTTTCTACTGTTGTCTTACGAGGCTTCTTTTGTTGACCAAGGCTGCATTTATTTGATCAAAAATACAATAATAATTGTATTATTATTATTACAATTTAAGACAACTGTTCATTTGGTTATTGAATCTAGTTTAAAATTTTATAAATGTTTTATGATTTACAACATAATTTTTAGCACAATTAATAAAACTAAACTAGAGTTAGGTTTCACGTAGTCCTTATTAGGGTTGGGCGATGTCAACCAATTCAGCATTGTACGATGTCTAATGTGAAATATCGCGATGGATGATGCCATCATTGTTGTAGGTGGCGGTGATTTATTATTTTATTTTTTTATTACTGTTTCAACTAACTGACCCGCATGGTCTTTGTTTTACCTATAACCAAATCATAAACAAATAGTTGCACTCAAATGACTACCTGTCAATCACTTTTTCCGCGGGACTCTGGCATGAATAGGCAGAGTGATCTGTGTTGTTATAATGGTGTCTACAAACATGGTTGGTAAAAAAAGGTGCACAACCAACAGGAACCAACAACAGTATCTGAGGTTTTGGCTTAAAATGATAATGTACAAGCGTGAAAGCGAAAGACTGAAGCAGTGTACTGACGCTATGACACATTACCTGACAGATTCAAAAGTGAGACCCGATTCAGCAGTACATCAATGATAAACTGTCCGATGTGCACTGCTTTCTAGGGTTTTGTGATCAAAGCACCCACTGATTGCCTGGATCTTAGACGTGCGCATATGCTAGAGCGCATGATAGTTAGTTAGTTAGTTAGTTAGTTGTGTGTGCATGCATGCGTGGTCACGTGATGTGCGTTTTCAGTGGTATAGTGAGAATGGAGATCTTTTCAGAAATGCTAGATGAAACTCCAGTGTGGATGTGGATCATTTCCGTTCTAAAATGTAATTTTAAAACTAAGATGTATTAGTGTAAATAAATAAATA
>CAIGQZ010035013.1:8457563-8469207 GCA_903798205.1 Danio tinwini | reverse complement strand
TGGTTGTATGTGTCTGTCCTGTCTCCATCTTAAAACCAGACTAAATACATAAAACAAAGTCAATTATATCCATATAGTGCTCAACGTGACCAGTACAACTGATTATATGGAATAATAATAATCACAGATTTGAATCATGGATAAAAATTTGCCAGACAGCTCACTTCCTTACTGAATCAGCTCAGATGTGTAGCAGTTACTACAGTGCTTAGGAAGGTTGCGAGCCCTAATTTCTTCTTCTGCAAATCAAAACCTATTTCCACTCCCTAAAAAAGCCATTTTCAACTTTGAAAACGAATAAAATGCAGCTCTATTGCTGTTATATAGAGGTTTATAGTACCATTTGATGGTGTATTTGAGGTTGGGTTGGCTGACGGTGCTGTCGTCTAGGAAGATCGTTGAACATGAGCTGTACTTGCGTCTCATTGGACCAGACGGATGTTGCTAAAAGACAAGGACACACACAAAATTACAAACTAAACATCAGTGACTCTCATACACACACAGATTCAGCAAACAGACTGCAAATTAGGCCACCTGCAGCCCTAAACAAGCCATTATCATCTCATTTATACCAGAGTGACTAGCTTAATGAGTATGTGTGTGTGTTAGTAAGAATCCTTGCCCAGTACAACAAACAACACACTAAAGTATTATGCAACTTGCTAACAAATTATCAAGATATTAACAAGATATCAAACAGATAAGCCACATTAAAGGGACAGTTCACCCAAAAATGAAAGCTCTGTCATCAGTTAGGCTACTCATCCTCCACTTGTTGTAAACATGTTTGAATTCCTTTTTTTGTATGCAAAAAGATAATTGGGGGGAAAAAATGTTGGAGACTGGTAGCAATTAGCTTTAATTGCTTTCAAACTTATTTCATCCAATGAGTCAAAGAAAACAAAATCGCCACTTCCTGATAAATTGGCATCAAATATCAAAACAAAAAATGAAATTTGCCGCAGTCGTAGAAGCCACTGTGGGCCTTTTTTCTTATATAATAAATCATGTAAGCTTAATATGACCAAAAACAAAAAAACATGTGGTGGCTTTTGCTGGAGAAACCAGGGTGTCCGTGGGGTCTTAAAAGTATTAAAAGTTGATCAATCAATTATGAGAAAATGAAGGCACTTAAAAGGTATTAAGAAGTCCTAATCTGGTTTTTACGAGGTCTTAAATTTTGTTTAAGCGTTGTCCAAATTGTTCGCCTACCAAAAAGCAAAAATATATTTATTTTCCTCCTAATATCAACAATGTTGTGCTCGATCCATACGACTGGTTTGGGCCGGGCCGTGTCCAGCCAAGCTCTGGGTGATGTCATGTACTTTGCGACAAAAGTTGGAAGGTGATGTGACGCTCTCCACGTGTAGCGAAACCAGACGTTAAAATGAGAAAATGTAAGTTTGCGTACTCCTAGTTGGAGAAAGACAAGTTTAAACAGTAGCTACAGTCTGTTGCTGAAAACAACCACATAATTTATTCTTTCAAGCTTTGTTTCTTCCGAGCTTATCTGAGTTCTGTTGCATGGTTGTGCTCCATTGATTTATTTAACTACAACTGCTTATTAAGTTAAAGGTTCGATACTGATTAGAGTGGCGATGAGGTCTTAAAATATTCTGAGAACGTCTTTAAAAAGTTCTAAAAAGGTGTTGAAGTTACCTTTAGGATTCATGCATATACCCTGCAAAAAGAAACTTTTGATCTATTACTTTTCTGAGTTGCTCCAGGACAAATTTCTTATATTTGTTTCTAAAATAATAAAATGTTCAGTGCGGTGCAATTATTATACATTTTTTTGCATTACTCTAGCATCTATAATTTTTTGTTTTGAGCATTATAAACTCTAGATGATGGATAGCAAAGCCCAAAGTGTGTTCTTTATAAAGACACCTAAACTGAGAGTGTAGACCAAATTACTCAGCTGCTGCTGCTGTTTTAGTTTGTGAAGATAATTTCTGAGAAAGTGTCTATGATGATGAGGGAGAGAAGGACACAGTAGTTTCATAAAACATTTTGCAGAAATCTCATTTTGCATGCTATCATTATCAACTGTGAAATATAAACTCATAAGACATTTGACTTTCAAGACTTTCATTTGACTTTTCATACTATCATGGCATTCCTTAGGCCCAATACTAGTGCTAGATGGGTGCGTAACTGCCAAGAACTACCGAAACATTCTGGAGGCATCCAATGGGTCAAACATTGTATCCTGAAGGCGGTGATGTGTATCAGGACAATAATGTACCAATACACACAGCAAGACTGGCAACAGAGTGGTTTAATGAACATGAAAGTTAACATCTCCCATAGCCTGCACAATCACCAGATCTATATATTTTTAAGCCACTTTGGGGTGTTTTGGAGGAGCAAGTCAGGAAACGTTTTTCTTCACCAGCATGATGTAGTGACCTAGCCACTATTCTGCAAGACGAACGGCTCAAAATCCTTCTGGCCACTGTGCGGGGCTTGTGCATTACCAATACCAATTGATGCTATATGGCCAAAGGATACCAATTAATCACCAATTATTTACTGTGGTCTAAAACCAGGCGACTCTGTTTTATTGTTTCATTGTCTCTGTTTCAATCTAACCCTTGTAGGTGGACAGAAACATGGCTATTGACATCTATAAAAGAAAAAGAAAATAGTTTGATCCAGTGGCTACCAAGTTCCAACATTCTTCAAGAAAATATGATTGTGTTAAACAGAAGAAGAATCAAACTCAAACAGATTTGGAACAAGTGGAGAAGGAGTACATGATGACATAATTTTCATTTCCAAGGCGAATCCTTTAATAAATCAATAAATCAATGTCAAAACAACAGTTTAAGGAAAGGAAAGAATAGAGCAATAAGCAAATATTTACCTTTGACTCCGCAATGTGCGTTAACTTGCAAAGCAATAAAAGACATTAAAATGGGAACAAAACAGAAGCTATTCATTGCACATTTAGTCTGAATAACATGCGCTAATGAAATGAAGGAAACCAAGCCGTGCATCTGAAATCAGTTCTACCAGAATACAAAAGAACAGCTGTTACTGATGCAAACAAAAATCCTCATGCAATTCTGCTTTCTGCATTCTCGTACGGTGGTGGCGTGTTGATATGTTTTGTTTTGAGGGTGAAGTGATGTGTTTATTGTAGACACAAGCACTTTGAAAAATACACTACCAGTCGTCTATGCTGCGGTTACTTACATGGTTTACATAGAGACTTTTCCGTTTTTCCCGAACTGTAAAGAGAAACGCATAATTAGCAACACTATCAGTAGTTACATAAAGACAAAAACACACGGGCCACAATTAACATCAAGAAATATCTAGCAAACTGTTTCCATTTTATTCATTTGAGGGGCAGACAGAGCAACATCTGCTGTAATTAGTCTTTCTGTTTCTCTAAAATAAAAAAAGCTCTGGTTAGTTTTACATTTGAGAGGCTTGTAGACTGTTAGCATTAAGTCTGGTCCACTTTGGTCCAAAGTATACTTTATTTATGTGTACGTTAGCATTATGTGCACAGTCAAATACACAGCCTTGTGAATTAGAAAGATTCATCCTAGTCCAATAGGCTTCATATTAGAGACCTGCACTCCCGGGACCCAATGCACTGAATGCGGCACAGCACAAGATTTGATGAATGAATGCTCATGTAAGGTTCTTGCAGGGTTGCGGTTTCGATACAAAAATGTTTAGTGTATACACATGTAACCATATTCTAACATTCATACAAAGCTTTTTTTAACCAAAGTTTCAGAAATGGTTCTGGTATTACTGTTACAACCACACACAAATGCACACCACCGACCTTTATTTACAGATAAACATTTGCCTTTGAGACAACACTGAAAGCTAGGCTGATACACAAAAAGTAACCAATAATAGGATTGTTTGCATATAAAATACAATGGCACACCTAACAGATGAATTGGGAGTCCATCAATGTAAACGGTTGGGATGTGTGTCATAGTTGGGTTTGGTGACAGACGTTCATTCAGTGTTAATTGAACAACATCAAAAAATCTCACTGCTCTGTAATGAGTGCCTATGTAGAGTAAATGGCCGTTTTAAAAGCTGCAGTTCCGATTGGTACCGAACTTGATACTTTTGACTACACTACTTTATATCTGAATCCATAGGATGACTTTAGAGCACTAAAGACCTTCAGACAACATCAGAGTGAACAGAAATCTTCGCAGCCAGATAAACAAGACAGATTCACTGACATGTCAGCATGCAAGAGCCCCTAATGGTGTTTAATGGTGTCAGAAAACACTGCCATTGTTTTAAAATGACATTAAAAGAAAAGCGTTGTTGCTCAACTAAGCGTCTTGCAATGCGAATAGCAATGATCATACCGCGATATAATATTGATATCATTTAGACAGTGGAAAATATTATTGTCTTATGAATTTTAGCTCATATCGTCAACTCTTATTTTGCACAGCCAAAGAAATTGAGAAATGTAAGTCAAATTTGGAATCAAATCGTGACTTCCAGAATCAGAATTCGATTGTGAAGTCCCTACAGATTAACACCCCTATCTAGTAGCTGTAAATCATAAAGAGTTATTTCCTTTTACCAAGATGTAATTGAGTTGGCTACTGGCAGTTTTTGTCGTATTTGGACACATTTTGGCAAGAAAAACAACTCTGACTCAACTCAGTTTCTTTTTATATATATAAGCATTTTGATCACATTTGTTTGTCAAAAGTATCAAGTTCGGTACCAAACGATACCGAAATTTTAAAACGTCCATTTCCCACTTCTATTTCTGTTGAACACGCAAACACAGTGGCCAATTAGTTGTTTAAAAACGTGCACTCAAATGTTAGAGAGAAATGGCCGTTTTAAACATTGCAGTACTGTACCATACTTGATACTTTTGCCAACACTACTTTACATCTGAATCCATATGATGACTTTAGAGCACTAGAGACCTTCAGATGACTGCAGAGCGAACACAAATCTGCGCAGCCAGACAAACGGGACAGATTCACTGACATGTCATCATGCAAGAGCCCCTAATGGAGCTCAATTGAGCGCAAACGAGTTTAATGGCATCAGAAAACACTGGCATTATGTTTTAAAATGACATTAAAAGGAAAGCGTTGTTGCTTAATTAAGCGTCTAGCGAAGCAGTCAGCTACTTCTGTTAGCTAACTACAAATTTAGCAAAGTGGATTCCTGAACAAATAACAGCTTGCAGCGTATTAAAATGCAAAAGTACAGACATTCTGCATTTGTAAAAAAGCTTAAAGACGACACAGCAGCAGACTAACAAACACGCTGAGATCAAACGTACCTTTCTTGTTGGGCAAAAGAACTGAAAAACAAGAAGGTTTCTAAATTAAATCGGAGCATGGATAACAGGCTGGCATTTTCTTGTGCTTGACTTTGCAGTTCATACATCGCTAATTGTGTTTGTATCACTGAATCGTGCCTTTATAATGTCGGTGGAAACCACAAGACGTCTGATGGACCACAGTCAGAAAACATTGCTTATAAAGAAAGCAGAAATTTCAGAACTTTAGCCTGAGTGGAAACTGGGAAGAGCTTGACTGTTAATAAAGCATCATTACCCACAGTGTTTGCTGTTAAATCAAACTATTACTGAAAGGAGGGAATGTGCCATCTGTGCCGCCGCCTGACTGGTTTGGCTCAGATTCAAACGTAGTTTTGTTTTTGATTAACGTTCTGAAAACATGAGTGTGTGTGTGTCTCACCGTCAGTCTGAGACTTGCTGAGGAAGATGGTGCTGGCGCGAGGATGATCTGAAGGATTGTACTCCATGTTGAGCTCTGAGGAGAGGAAAGAGAAAAACAATTTATTATTCAAAACAAAGACTTGATCTTGACTATTGCTATAAATAAATAAATAAATAAATAAATACAAGGGGCGATACAGTGGCTCAGTGGTTAGCACTGTCACCTCACAGCAAGAAGGTCGCTGGTTCGAGTCTGGGCTGTGTCAGTTGGCATTTGTGTGTGAAGTTTGCATGTTCTCCCTGTGTTGGCGTGGGTTTACTCCAGGTGCTTGGGTTTCCCCCACAGTCCAAACACATGCACTAGAGGTGAATTGAATAAACTATGAATAAAAATAAGTGTGTGTGGGTGTTTCCCAGTACTGGGTTGCAGCTGAAAGGGCATCCACTGTGTAAAACATATGCTGGATAAGTTGGAAGTTTATTCAGCTGTGGCATCCTCTGATGAATAAAGGGACTAAGCCGAAGGAAAATTATCGAATTAATAAAGACAAGTAGTGTTGTCACATTACTGGAATTTCTAACTTTGATACAATACCAAAAAAATATTGATATTCGATACCATTTGCCATATTACGAGAAAATCACCAAATTTAAACGGGCTAATAATATTTACCTTAAAATGGTTTAAAAAATTTAAAACTGCTTTTATTATAGCCGAATTAAAACAAATAAAACTTTATATTATTATATTATATTATAGAAAATACTGTGAAAAATTCCTTGCTCTGTTAAACATCATTTGAGAAATATTGAAATAAATTCTCACAGGAGGGCTGATAATATCTTTAATATTAAATAAATCATTTTGAACTCAACTGATGCTTAAACATTTGTAGTGTGTTGACACAAAAACAAATCTGACACCACAACCTTTTATTTATTTTTGTGTAATTCAATGAATATAAAATTAAAATAAATTAAAAGCTGCCTGGAATATAGAAGAACTGGTTGTTTATATCAGTGGTCCTCAACCACCGGGCCGCACAAGAAATCATTAATTATTTCTGTTTTATTTATTCTAAGTCTGAACGATCTTTTATTTTGAAAAATCTTTTATTTAAAAAAATGACCGTATTCTTTTAAATCCGTATTCTCTTTCAATATATCTGAAATGTTGTTTTGGTCAATCTAAAACTCCTCAACCATTTCAGTATTAGTGTTAGGGCTGAGCCGATAAATGATGGTATATGGAATCGCAATAAAAGTTATATCAATAACAATAATAAGCTCTGGATTTTTTTACTCTACAGTTTATTGATCTAAAAGCCAATGACAAAGCAGAATTGTGCAACAATGGGAATCTAAAAGTCTGCTGATATTAGAGATGTATCAAATTTTTGGTCACCATTTAATGCCATTTCATGGTCTCTTACATTTTTGTGGCTTCAGTCATTGTTGGGGTACTCTTTTAAATCTCGAAGCATTAACAGCTTATATTGAAATATCATTATCTGTCAACATGGAAAATAAATATTGAGATTGCATTTTTACCATCCAGCCCTAATTAGTGTTGTTATATTATCAATGACCTCCAAAACTGTCAAGAGCGTCAGTGCTCCACGTCTCACGCCTTCAGGCACCACCACACGTTCATTGCATGTCAGCATTGTCTTCTGAGGCACATTTATTAAATAAGGAAAGGTTCCCGCAGATTCTCCTACTTCAGTAAATTCTGTTTTTACTTTTGATATTTGGCAGCAGTTAATCAGGAAGTTAGCAATTTCATTGTCTTTGACTTGTTAATTATAATCCCAACTTGACGTTAAAGATCTTGCGATGTGGCTATTGCAGTTTTGCACATTGATGCTGAAACGTTATATTGTGCAGCCACAGCACACACGCACACACACACATAATAAGGAAGCGATGACACACACGTCAAACAGGAAAAAGAAACCCCCAGTTCAGACCCCAAACACCTAATACTAAAACACATTCTCAATATTCTTGTGGTGTCAAATGCAACACACACACATGCAGAGATTGAGCAGACTGCATGAACAGAGCCAGTAAAGTAAGCTCTTCAGAGATGCCGCCGCTGTATTGTGTGTTAGTCTTTTGAAGCAGCATCTTTTATGCCGAAGAGCCTCTTGAATCTGAATGGAGACGTATGGAGGAGCAGATTAATAAAAGATGGAGCTGTGTGGGAGGAGAGAAACCTGGAAGATGGAGGAAAAAAACAAAAATGCGGGCAAAACTGTGAATGTGCGAGCTTTATGGGCAGCTGGTCAAGCAGTCTGTAATATTAATCTGGCTTATTGAGGAAATGTGTAGACTCAAGGTGAACATGTCCAAACGGAGGAGTTTTCAATGGGATTGAGTCATTTCCTATGTGTGTGTGTGTGTGTCTGTGTGTGTTTGGAGTGTTGGGTGTTCATTGTGCAGAGTTTGAACGTACACACATACACAATTTATGTTAAGAACTCACAATAATATTAAATAAAATAATGGAATACATCTAAGTAGTAAGAAAATCAACTATATATATATATATATATTTGAATTAAAAATGATATATTAATGAATATGTGAAAAGTGAAATTGGTAAAATGTTTTGGATGTTTTAAATATAAACAATATATATATATATATATATTATCATGTAATCAAACGAAATTTGAATGGTTTTGTTTATTTTTAGCAGGCAAAATGCTGCAGAGGTTTTGTTTAAAACATGAATGAAAATATGTGATGTATGAAAAATAAGGTTTACACATTGTTATATTATAGTAAATTATATTATATGGTATTAAATTATATTATTTGAAACTATTATATTATATTAAATGATATTATTTTCAATTATATTAATTAATATTAAATTAATGGGCGTCATGGTGGTACCATGGGTCGCATGATCATCTCACAGCAAGAAGGTCGCTGGTTTGAACCTCGGGTGGGTCAGTTGGCAGTTCTGTGTATAATTAGCATTTTCTCCCTGTGTTCGCGTGGGTTTCCTCCGGGTGCTCCAGTTTCCCCCGCGCTATAGGTGAATTGTGTAAGCTAAATTGTCCGTAGTGTGTGTGTGTGTGTGTGTGTGTGTGTGTGTGTGTGAATAAGTGTGTATGGGTATTTCCCAGTGATAGGTTGCTACTAGGGCATCCGCTACGTAAAACATTTGCTGGATAAGTTGGCGGTTCATTCCGCTGTGGTGACCCCAGATTAATAAAGGGACTAAGCCGAAAAGATAATGAATGAATGAATGATATTAAATTAAATTATATTTAATTACATTACATTATAATACATTTTATTATTTTTTACGATCAGTTCCAGTCAATCATTTATGCAATATTTTGGTTTTGCACATACATTTAATTTGCATCCCTGCATGGAAACATAGCTACAGACTATCTTTTTCATTTCGTCTGTTTACAGCAATTTAATGGAAAAATGTTTACAAAGGTGCTTATGAAAGATATTATATCTTGTATATAATATAAATGAATGTAAAATATACTCTAAATGTCTTTTATTTTCTTCAATAAAAGGTTAGAAGAGTATATTGTGAAAAACCCTCTGTATTCACGAATCATGCTGTTTTATTGTGCATTGTGGAAATATTGTTAATTGGATTGACTACATTTTTTTCAAGGTGACTGGTTGCAAACAATTTATATGGAAACTAATTAAGTTCAACATTACTACATTTAATGTGTTTGTTTAAATTCAGCTCATATAAATTGTTTGCAACCACTTACCTTAAGAAAAATGACTAAATCCAATCATTTTTTTAAAGTGTAGCATAAAAACATAGATCACAATGATTTTATTTTCATATAATATTTTTTATTAGGATATGGGAAAGCATTTAGGATACGAAGGATTTGAGTCTATGGCTTATTATATTTTAAAGTCAATATTGTAAAATATGAATCAATTGGGTCAATGAATGCTGGTGATCTGAATCATGCCTGTAGCCCAGTTCCCCGCAGCAGCTGTGTGGAGCGAAGACTGGCATGATGCCCAGCGGATCATCACTGCCCACAGCGGACAACACTATACTGACTGACCACTGAAGAGTAGGAAAACACTGACCAGATGATAGACACACACACACACACTCACACACACTGACCTTCAATGTAACAATGTTTACAAATGTCTTTATGCAACATTTTACATACGATATATCAATGTAAAATACATACATATATACAAGTACCAACACTGACGAAAAATTTAAAGTTGCTATTATGTAGGCCAATAAGCTAGGAATTATACTGTCATTCTGGTATAATAATCAAGAAACTTTGCTGATATATCATGGCTACAGCCTGAAAATAGCTCAGTTAGGTAACTAGGTAACAGCGCTGCATAATGTAATTTATTTATAATATCAATATATTATTATCAGATTATTAACGCCAGATTTAATCAAAACCCTTTTTTATCTTTGCGCAAGATGCTAATTGTCTAATTCGATTTGATGATGTATGCTAAGCTAAGCTAAAAATGCTCCGGCCAGACAGAGATCGGCTGAATGGATTCAAAAATGATTTAAAAAAATGAACAATTCAACTCTAGGTGACTTGTATAATTAGCCTATTTCTAAATCTACAATAGATTTACATCAATCCAAGTAAAAAAATAAAAAAAATTCCATTGCAGCATCAGCTGTTTTCCTCACAGTGTCTGAAATAATAAGTTTAATAATACATTCCTTCTAAACCCCGCCTTTCTGAGAGCCTACTCTGCTCTGATTGGTCAGCTTATTGGCCCATCTTCATGTTAATGACCACTACTCATTTATGGAAATGCCAAATGTGAAATGGCCAAATGTCTGTTTGATGTGAAGTATGAGGAGCGCTAACTTGCTGAAGACTTTGTTCTACAAATCCCACCTGATCTCAGCAAGTCAACTGACTGTCTTTTTTCCCGCCAGGTGAAAACAAGGTTTAACCGGGACACACAGAATCACTTTCTGACATATTTATTTATTTGGCTGATCAATTCCATTTAATGTGTATATATATATATCAGCATAAATAAGTTGAAGAAAGACACTTGAACAGAATGTATTTAAAATAGTGAGACTAAAAGAGAAGTGATAGTTCATTAATAGTTGTCATTTTCTAATATTTAGATTATATTTAATAATTATAGAAATTATTACAATTACTCCTGTGACAACATAATGGTCATCAAAAGATAGTATCAACATATCTTATTTATAATATTTGATCACTTTAACACCTTTGTGAAGATTTTTTTTCTTTATTAAAAACTTTTATCAGGCTTTAAATAGTGTTTTTAATTTAGTCAATAACTTTAGTTTTGGTAGGTTTATAAGGTCAATTTTCATTTCCAATTTTTTTTTATAAATACATTTACATATAGCAGATGCTTTTGTCCAAAGTGATTTATAATTGAGGAGGCATTCAGTGATTCAACAAGAAAAGGCAATACACACAACAAGTGCTAATTATACAAAGCAACTGTTAGTACTCTGAGAATTTTAAGTTGGGAGTGGGACTGTTTAAAACTGGTGCAAGTGTCTGTTGAAGTGTCAGAGAGATGAAAGAGTGTTTTCTACAGGTGGTTTGTCAATTCCACTCGCTTGTGTGAGATACACACACGCACACATGCACGCAGGTATATTGAAATGCAGAAATGCACACATTTACAAAATTACTCACAGACGCACAAACACGGACACATGCACACGCAGACGCACTTTGAAATTTAGAAATGCACACTTTTACAAACATGCACACACTTTTGAAATACAGAAATGCACACTTACAAACGTGTACATGCACGCATGCGCACACTCACTTTGAAATGCAGAAATGCACTTTTACAAATTTGCAGACACATACACACGCACACACACACACACACACACACACACACACACACACACACACACAC
>CAIGQZ010035013.1:8427150-8438380 GCA_903798205.1 Danio tinwini | reverse complement strand
TTTATTAAACATAATATATTTTGCAAAAACAATAATTGGATGCTTTATACACATTTATTTATTTTATTTATTTATTTGCAACAGTGCACAAGGCTTAACCTACATTTTTTGAATAATATAATGTGCCCTGGATAAATAAAATAAATAAAAATAAATATTAATATTATTAAACATTATATATTTTGCAAAAACAATATTTGGATGCTTTATACACATTTATTTCTTTATTTTCAACAGCGTGCAAGTCTTTACTTACATTTTTAAATAATATAATATGATAAAAACATTTATAAATAACATGTATTATTATGAATATTATAATTATTATTATTCAATCATTTGACTTTTAACATAAAAACATATACATATATTTGTTTATTTAAATGGAATTATGCATTTATCCCATCCAGCACATTTTGCTGCAGCTTTCTGGCAGCTGATATTATTATATCGGCTGCTCCCACCACAAGGCTTCCCACAAAAGATCAAACACTCCCTCTCAGATTCCCACTGTCTGATTATCTGGCAGTATAGGTCAAGAGTCAAACTTCTCAAAGAAAGATCTACATTAGCCTGAAGCTGTGGTGTGTGTGTGAATACTCCATCCACGTGTTAAACCTCATGGTAAACGACTCTGCATATTCTCCCACATTCACTGAGAATCTCAACAAACTCCTGCTTTAATGATGCAAAAAAGGGCAGTGATGGTGTGCCTCAGGGTTCTCTACTACTGCCGCTGCCTCTACGAGTCATATCCATTCCCACAACACTGTTCAAATGCACAGGTATTATGTGTTTCCCGTAAAGTGAGCACTTTTAATACTTTCCTGACATCCAGGCTGAGAAACTGCAGTCATTGAGTTCCATGTGTGTAACAACATCATGGTTGAAGTCGGCATGAACAGTTACATATATATAAAGATATGTGTTGATCTCAATTAATATTTCTTACAACATTACACAAATCAGCAGCAGTGGGTCATGAATTATGCTGACAAGCCAAAATATCCTACGCCATGAAAGCTGTCAGTGCACCTTGCTGTCATTATCAATGGTTTCTAGGGTTATAACATGTAAAACAACATAAGATCCACAAACAACATTTCCATTGAGGAATCAGTCACACTCATCTTTGACATTTTCTAATAGTAGTAAAATCAGTCTTAATATTTTTTATAGTGAAGATGTGATTAAACGATATGGGAAATATGAGATGAAGACTATGAGGCACTTGCAGCAGAGTCAGATGTAAAGAAAGAAGAGCATGCGCTGACCTACAAGATTGAATCTGGTCTACAAAGAGGTCAGCCATCCATGTGTATGCAGAGAAGTTCAGCCCAGACTGCCTACAGACCTACTTAGAAAAGTAGGCAAAGAAACAGAACCATGGATGTGAAAAGAACTGCTTTTAAAGAGGCCATATGAAACTTCATAAGTTATCTATTTCCTTGAGTGCATAATAAATCCACCCATAAATGTATAATCTTTCATTTTGCACAAAAATATATGAACCATAGGTGGCACAATGGCTCAGTGGTTAGCACTGTCACCTCACAGCAAGAAGGTCACTGGTTCGAGCCCCGGCTGGATCAGTTGGCATTTTTGTGTGGAGCTTGCATGTTGGCCTGGGTTTCCTCCGTGTGCTCCGGTTTCCCCCACAGTCCAAAGACAGGCGCTATTGGTGAATTGGATAAGCTAAATTGGCCGTAAAAGTGAAGGCGAGAGTGTATGGATGTTTCCCAGAGCTGGGTTGCGGCCTGAAAGGGCATCCGCTGTGTAAAACATATGCTGGATAAGTTGTCGGTTCATTCCGCTGTGGTGACCCCTGATTAATAAAGGGACTAAGCCAAAAAGAAAATGAATGAATGAATATGAACCCTTGTGTGCTGTTGGAGATGTTTTCATCCACTCTGGGGTGATTTTAAAGCCACAAATTTCTGTTTTAGCAAGTGGAATGATTTTTGGTGGCAAATATTATTTTGGGAAAATGCTTTGAAAGTTTTAAAAAATACACTCTGGGCATATTGACTACCCTTTCATTATGTTGGTAACTGTTTTTGCCCCACTGACTTACATTTAGGGCTGAGCCATTAATCAAAAAGTAATCTAAATCGGCATTCAGAACCTATAGTCGATCAAATTACTTCAGTATTGATTGGTACAGAACTCCAGTATCGTGACAATACTAATACTATTAACACTAATACTATTAATTTATGAAGTATCAGCAATTCAGCAATTTTTTTGTCTTCGAAAAAGAGTTGTGATAATGCTGAAAATTCAGCTTTGAATCACAGGAAAACAATTATTCATATATTTAATTATATAAAACAAAAAAAACTAATTTGGTTAATGGAAATAAAAAATATTCCAAAAAAGTAATAATCACTATCTAGTAAAACACTTTTGTTATTATTATTTTTTGACTGTAAGTAATATTAACCAGTTATTAAACCAACACACTTCTGCTGCTGCCGAGTACATGAAACAATTGACCGCACAGCACACGGACACAGGAGAGGGAGGGAAACCAGTGCACTTCCCGTATGTCATTTCCTTCAAAGGACAAAAGTCACAATGAAAAAAAAATCTGCACAGGATCTCAGCAAAATGTCAAATGAGTGTCAGGTCCATTCATGGCCAGAACTGAAAGTGATTAAGAACGATTAGAGAGTGTTTTTAGAGCCGATTCATTTAATGGTGATGCACTTTAACTTCTGCTAAGGTTTGTCAGGTCAGCACACTGTCTACATTCAAGCTCCCTCTCAAATTCACTAATTTGTCTAGCTCAGGCAAAATGTCCTTCTCTAAATACTTTCATTATTAAATATGCCATATACTGCATTGATTCAATAACAGAGTTTCTGCAGGTTTCACCAAGTCAAATTTAAGACTTTTTTTATAGCCATCAAAAATGAAACTTCAGACTTATGTAGAGCTAAACGCTTAGATTTATTTTTATTGCCCAGCAGGAAAAAAATAATCATTTACTCATCAAGAAACGTGTTCTAATTAGTAATTTATTAGCCACACATTTTAAATAATGTGTCAAATCCAGCAGACCCTATTTGTGATACATGCAATTTTTTCAACATATTTTGAACCTTAATAGACATAAACTTTAATCAACTACATGTATGCGCAATAAACTGTTATAATATTAGTTATAAATAGAGTTTTGCTTTATTGAGATGTATTGGTGATTGGATGTGTATTGGATGGATTGGTTTTACATATGCAAAAGAAAATTAAGACCCATTCAAAGTTAATTAAGACCTACAAGACAATATTTCAGTGAATGATCCAGAATTGGTTTTATATGCTGATTTTTTACTTTATAAAATAACCCCTAGAATCAAAATGTCCTTATTGACCATATTTAGAACAATGGTCAGGTCCGGATGATGTAGAATGTGACCTAATGTACATGCTTTTCTTCAGGGCATGGCCTGTTCACTGGAGTTTTATACTCAGGGAATTTATATGAGAATGAAGAAAAAATAGTGTTTGAGGCTAACATTATGTTTATTTCCATGTACTGATCTCTTATTATTAGACTATACCTTGTTATATCCAGATTTTCTTTATAGGGCATCTTTAAAATCTACTACATTAGAAATATTTGTAAAAAAGCCACTGGACAAAGGCTGGTTGAAACACTGTATATTTAAAGTATATTCAATAGCAGTGTTTTTAATGCATCATTTAAGGGATAATTTACAATTCTGTCTTCATTTATTCACGCTTCACTTGTCACAAAGCTGTTTAAGTTTGTTTTAACTGTTGTCAACACAAAAGAAGATATTTTAAACAAAGCTCAAATCCTGTAACCATTGACTTCAACAGGATCATTTGAGAAATATTTATAAAAAAAATAATAATAATAATTTTGACTTCAGCTGTATATCGTTTTGAATAATCATGATTACAATTATGACCAAAATAATCATGATTATTATTTTTCCCATAATCGTGCAGCCCTACATGAACATACAAATAGTCTAAAACCATCTGAAATGACCGACCGTCAGCTTGGTGTGTTCCGGGCCTCTTAAGTAAAAAAAACATTAGTCCAAAAAACATTAGTTGGGCAAATACCAGATATCATGGGATATAATAAAATGTTTGCCTGTCCGCGCATGCTAAGTGTCATAACAGAGGTATACTTTGGACTTAACTCTTCATGTGTGTCTTTTCATTTCTCATATGGTGCATCCCCAACTGTCTGCAACTCTGTGCTAATCCTGAGGGACTTTACAACACGGCTAATCTCCAGACCTGTGCTCAGTTGCAAGAGGCAGGAATTAACACGAAAATCTTCCTATCATTTCTGCCAGAGCAAATATGAGCCCTGAATGCTGGCTAAAATTAGCCTGGTTTGCGCTCGCTCCCCCTCATGCGACATCAGATGATTTAAAATGGAAACTTCAAATAGAACATGTTTGTCACTTCTTTATTTTCACCTCGCAGATTTCTTTCTGTTCTCCCTTTGTGTCGGAATCTCGGCATCATTATGTAGCAGTGTAATGGTTCACTAGAGAATACTATCTCCTGAGCTTGTCTTTCTAGATTCTGTTATCAATTACTCAACATATATTATTTTCCCAAACCTATTTGAGTATTGTTCTTCTATTAAACAAAGGAAATACTGTTTCTGCGTCTCAATTCGCATACTGAATTGTAGTATGTTGAAAAGAGTACTATTTCTGGTAGAAATTCGAAGTGTTAAACCATCCATACTACCATAATTGCCCACAATACATTGCGCATTGGACGTGAATTTGATTAGAACTACAAATGCAGGTAAAAAGTGTTAAACTACAAACATGGCAGATGCGTGAGATCAACCGTCAAGTAGACAGGCTTAAGTAAAGATGTTTTTAATGACTGTTAATTAATATCTAACCTACTGGAAGAAATCATATTTTCCACATTATATTTTATCTGCAACAACATTGTGAACATTCATAAAGGCATGTTTGATAATTGACTTTTGTATGCAAAGACCTGAGGAGTTTTCTCTGCATGAAAGACATGGCAGAATGGAAGATTAACCTGCATCTTAAATCTCCAATAGGTAGGTAATTAAATATGATAGAAATGTAGATATGTCAAAATGATTGACAGGGCAATAGTAATTAAGCAACATAATGATCTGTAAATGAGGAAGTAGTGTGTCCCAAAGCTTCCACACTCTTCTGTTACACACTCAAAAAGATGTACTTTTTCTTCACAAAGTACATACTTTTAGGATGTACTATAAGTTGGCAAATTGGGATGCAGCATGTGACAATGATCACCTCAGGTGCTAGTTATGGAGTTTATGCTTCTAATGCGCATTTGAATAACTTTGCGTGACAATTATAGCCATACTGAAAGCTCCAGCAGAGAGTGTACCTCAAATCATAAACACAAAATAATTAGTGAACTCTACAGACAAAAAAGTTTGTTTGCGGCTTTAAACTACTAATTTAAAATGAGCTGAATCACAACTTAATGGGGCAACTTAATTGTTTTATGTTCAATCCACTTAAATTTGTAAAAACAGTTAGATTAACTTAGGGTGTACTGACACTAGGCTATCCGAACCGTGCCCGGTGGTAATATTTATGGTTATTTATTTAGGATTTTCACATTCCAATGCCTCACTATGAAAATGTTTAAAATGGCTATAATTAAATATTCTCAAGAATGAAATATGATGTTGTTTGGAAGAGTGTACTTGCATTGTCATGATATCATATTGTCATTCTGGCATTATATAATGAGTGGCATAAAATGGTCTTAAAATGAGAATAATATCATTTATCACAATATTTATTTGGTGCAACAAAAAATAGATATTGTGACAGGCCCAGTGATATTTTATTTCAGACATACATATGGCTTGTTGCATTACATGTAGTTAAGACAAGAGAACAAGACTACACTCAAAAAATTACTTTGCTGCTTGTTAACTAATTATTTAAAATTAGTTGAAAGCACAATTTTTAAGGTTTTTTTGGGACAACTTAATTGTTTTATGTTTAATCCATTTAGATTTTTTAAAAAGGATTAAGGTAACTTAATTTGTGTTAGGACAACATGAATGAATTGTATAAAACCCTGAATTAGTTTACAGTGTAATGAAGATGTAGATGCATGAGAAGGTGAAAAAGGCAATGATTCACATGGAGGGGTGACTCGAGGAAAGGAATGCAGTACGTCTTCTGGATAGATGGCCCAGGGTTGAAAGTCAGCAGTTCTAATGTCTGACTTCTAGTCACACTTTTCTAGGGTCACAGCTCAAAACACAAGCCTAAGGCAGTGCACTGGCAAACAAATGCCCTACTGTACTGCTCTCTCAATCATGCTGCAGTCACATTGCATAGCAGGACTGATGTCTCAACAGAAAAGATGTTGTAGGGAATCATATGAATGAGAACAGAAGCATGTGGAAAGGTGTAAACCAGGGACACTTAAACTGCATGGCGTGTGAACTACGTTGGGGCAATGAATTCAGTGACTGGGTAAAAAATAATGATACGTTTATTTGGTTCTGAAATGACGGCATCCAACAGTCCCTGCTATGTTTTAGCCTCAAGTTTATTTTACCTAATTTATCAAGACCCACAAGTCTATAAAAGGAATTTAATTTCCCAGAAGAACATGGTTCATAATGTAGATGCTATGTACAATTTTATTTTTGCTACCATTTTATGTATTTATTAACACTTGATTCAGTGTGTGCTGTAAAAAAATCATAAAGTAACAGTTTTCCATATTTTTTATTAATATTTTTTATGCTTTTAAATTTTGTAATGAGATATTTGTCCTCCAACTTTTGAAGTTGATAAGATTGAAAAAGTGACTTTATTGGTATTTTTAATAGTTTTAGGCTATATATTGTCTGATATAATTTAAATTACAGTACATGATAACAAACTGCCAATACATATTTTGCTATTGTACAGAATTATTTGTTTATATTATTTCTTATATTGTTTCAAACTATTCAAATTTCGTCACAACGACATGAATGCAAGCTCTGTGATTGGTCGGCTTGGTAGCGGTAAAGACTATAGAATACACAAGACCGTACACTCGAACAGTTCTGAATGGGGAAAAGTGTAGCGGTCAATATGGCGAATGAAGCCCCGCTTTATATTACAGGAGCCAATCAGAGATTGCTACAGACTGACAATTCTCCAGGGAGTGAATTACTGGGGATTTTGTATGATTTGAACATTTAGAAATGAAACAAAGAATAAAGAAAATGTATTTCTCTTTATTAGAAATAAAGAGACAGTCCGATATAATGTAAATTACGGTACATAACAAACTGCCAATACATTGGTTGATATTTTACAGAATTATTAGTATATATTATTTCTTATTATATTATTATTCAAATTTTATTTAAACTACTAAATTTTCAAAATCCAAAGTCAACAGAGCAGAGATCAAGGTCCCATAATGCAGTTCATATCCATATATAAACAGAAAACACCAGTGAATCACAGAATACAGAAACTGTTTCTAACAGATTCTAAACGCCAATCAGTTTTGAAAATATTTTAACATTAGTTTTTCTTTTTATAAATGATGAAATATATCAATTAAATTAAATCAAAGTGTCTGGAAATATGAAAACGTGAGGATTTTATGGTTACAGCTAAAACTCAAACAATAACAAGACTAGCAAAGAAAAGAACTAGCAGAGCATATGGCAGCAAACATAATCCTGTTAACTCGTGTGTCTTGGCTTCTCACTCTTCGCTCTCTCCTGTTACAAGCTGTCTATCCTTTAAGTAAAAAAAAAGTCGACCACTTAGAGCTCACTGACTGTATTGCACGGAAACATGATAAGACCTCTCTGAAAAATTGCAAGCTCCAATCTGATGACTGGCTGCCCACTCAATTTTATGGAGGACAGGTTTCAGTCCACTGAGAAATAAAATAGTTTTATCAAGGTGCCAGACTGTTATAACTTGTACTGAAGAAGAGACAGTTGTTTGCATTTTCCAAAACTGTAGATGTTCAAAGCAAAGGATTCTTGAAAGACACTTGAGGTTTGTGTGAGATTCAATCAATAAATCAATCAAATAAATTAACAATCAATAAGTTTTTGTGACAATGATAATAAATGCACAACAATAATTAAGACTAACTAAAAGTCAAGATGTAAGCTGATATAAGAAAATTTATTAATTCCAAAAACCTAGAATTTTGGTTTCCAACTATTTTAGATAAACTGCATATATTGTATAATTAACTTTTTAGAAATGTAAATTAAAATCTATAATATCTTTAATTTATGATATATATTAATATATGTAAAATAATATATTGTCCAATTTTTGTAGTTATTTGAAACTCCATGTGTATATGTGTATATATATACAGTGCATCCGGAAGGTATTCATAGCGTGTTACTTTTTCCAAATTTTTTTTATGTTACAGCCTCCAAAATGGATTAAATTCATTTATTTCCTCAAAATTTTACACACAATACCCCATAATGACAATGTGAAAAAAGAGTTTTTGAAATTGTTAAAAATTTATAAAAAGAAAAAAAAGATAAAAATCAGATGTACATAAGTATTCAGCCATTTTCAGATCTCTCCAAAGATGTTTAATATGATTTAGGCCTGTGCTCTGACTGGGCCACTCAAGGACATTCACCGAGTTGTTGTGAAGCCACTCCATTGATATTTTGGAGGTGTGCTTTGGGTCATTTTCCTGCTGGAAGATGAACCGTTGCCCCACTCTGAGGTCAAGAGCACTCTGAAGCAGGTTTACATTCAGGATGTCTCTGTACATTGCTGCATTCATCTTTCCCTCTATCCTGACTAGTCTTCCAGTTCCTGCTGCTGAAAAACATCCCCACAGCATGATGCTGCCAACACCATGCTTCACTGTAGGGATAGTATAAGCCTGGTGATGAGCTGTGCCTGGTTTTCTCCAAACATAACACCTGACATTCACTCCAAAGAGTAAAATGTTTGTCCCATCAAACCAGAGATGTTTGTTTCTTATGGTATGAGAGTCCTTCAGATGCCTTTTGGCAAATTCCAGGTGGGGAGTGGCTTCCGTCTGGCCACTCTACCATACAGGCCTGATCTGTGGATTGCTGCACAGATTGTTGTCCTTCTGTAAGGTTCTCCTCTCTCCACAGAAGAACGCTGGAGCTCAGACAGAGTGACCATCGGGTGATTGATCACCTCCCTGACTAAGGCCCTTCTCACCCGATCACTCAAATTAGATTTGAAGAGTCCTGGTGGTTCCAAACATCTTCCACTTATGGATGATGGAGGCTACTGTGCTCATTGGAACTTTCAGAGCAGCAGAATTTTTTTTAACCTTCCCCAGCCTTTTACATGGAGACAATCCTGTCTCAGAGGTCTACAGACAATTTCTTTGTCTTCATGCTTGGTTTTGTCTTATATAAACAGGTGAATGCCTTTTCAAATCATGTCCAATCAACTGAATTTACCACAGGTGAACTCCAATTAAGCTGCTGAAACATCTCAAGAATGATCAGTAGAAACAGAATGTACCTGAGCTCAATTTAGAGCTTCACGGCAAAGGCTTTGAATACTTCTGTACATGTGAATTTTTTATTTTTTTATATAATAAATTTATAAAAAAAATTCACATTGTCATTATGGGGTATTGTGGAAATAAATGAAGTTAATCCGTTTTGGAATAAGGCTGTCACATAAAAAATGTGGAAAAAGTAAAGCACTATGAATACTTTCCGGATGGACTGTTTTGCATGGGTAAAACAAAGTCCATGTGGGTCAGGTAGTTAAAACAATAGGCTACAAATAATTAATTCATTATGAATTAATTAATTATTCATATATAAATAATTCTACGCTGCCTACAATGGCAATGTCATCGTCCATCGCAATGTTTTACATTAGACACTGTACGATGCCAAATAGGTCATCATCACCCAACACTACTCCAACTACACTCAAAAAAATGTTTTTTAACTCGTTCAACTCAATTCTTGAGATTTCATTGGGACAACTTAATTTTTTATGTTAAATCCACATAAATTTGTTAAAAGTGCAAAACCAGTACAAAACAGCTAATTATGCTACTTGATGTAGCAAACTGACATTTTTTGCAATATGATTTTAATATATTGCCTTGTTCTTGAAAACATTGATTTAATTCAAACTGAAAAAATACAGCAGATAGTCATTTTAGGGTTTTTAATAATTACTATTCAACTTTTATCATAAAAAATCCTATTAACACAAATTTAATTATAAAATTATTTGCAACATGGTTTGCGCTGATACTGCTAAAACACTAAGTATTTACCAATTCACAAATTAGCACCATTAATTTGATTTTATTTTCATTTATTTTAAAACAAAAGAGGAACAAGTAAAAGTTTTTTGTTATGATATTCAACATAATGGCAAAAAAAACTACTGGCACTGAACCCAGATACTTTTTTAAAAGATTCAAACTTTAACTCATTGCATTATTCTGCAATTACAATAATGCAAAGCAGCTTTTCATGAATGAAAGAATAAAAACTAGCACGCCGACAGTGATTTATTCAGTGGGATAAAGCTGATTCACACAGCAGCTGCGTGAATCACAATGGCCAGTGTTAATCACAGGAGACTGGCACAGACTGACCCGTGAACAGGAGACTATCTTCACCAAACACACACATATCATTTCACAGCACAGTCTGTCATGGCTGCTTGAGATATGAAAAAATATGGGATTTCCTCAAAGTGCAGTCTCACAATCGAAGTATTAATATTCAGATGTATTTAGAGATTCTGTGCCTTCTTTAAATGCACATAAAATTGCCAGTCAGTCATTCTCAGAAGACTTTATACTACTTTATATGTAAGTGTATATGGCTAAAAGTAAAGAGACCACTTATAAATTCTAGATTTATGTGCTGTATATGCCATGGGTTTGCATAAAATGTTAATACTTGTATAATATAATTAAAATATGCAGAATATTTCTTCCCAACTTTAAATAAAAATTAATTAATTAATGTCTAAAATAACAAATGTTTTTATTTGCAACAAATTGTCCTTTTTATCATTTAGAGATGTCATCCCCAATTTACAGAATAAAAAATATATATATATATATATTTCACTCAAACACATAAATAGAAATTGTAAATCCACACACACACACACACACACACACGAACACACACACACACACACACACACACACAAACACACACAGACACACA
>CAIGQZ010035013.1:8389864-8401320 GCA_903798205.1 Danio tinwini | reverse complement strand
GTCCCATTTAGCAACTGTATCTGTTTATTTTTTTATATTTGTAGGGTTTTTTTCACCTAACATCTCTAAAAATATCATGTCTATAAGGTGAAAGTGTCTTGAGTTTGAATTGACCACAGAACTTTCTTTAACAATTTAACCAATATCCCATGTACAAAAAAACATTGACTCTGAATCAATGGAGCTGGAAGTGCTGAATAGCTAACTTGCTTCTGGATTTTTGCATAGAAATTGTCTTTGTAGATTCTTCAATTTATATGGATTGTTTGAATCAATTTGGGGCTTAGGGTCTGAAAACCCCTCGCTTTCATAACCCAACATTGCTCTGATTGGTCATCTAGCCAAGACTGTCAGGGAGGAAATGAACGTAATATCATGCTTTACCTGGAAACCTTTGTTTTGAACATGTATAAAAAGAGAAAGAAATAAGCGCTATTAACAAATTAAGTTTATGTGTTATAAGTTGTGATGTGTGCTCTCAGAATGAAACTCAGATTGGAAGAAAACTTGCAAATCTTTTCAGAATTGCACTTTAAAGGAAACTAAAACCAACAAAATTGCATAACAAAGCCCCTTTAAGAGGAAGTTGGAGGACTAAATTAGATTAAATTCACTTACAAAAGGCTTTTTTGCATGGCCTTTGACATACATTTGCAAATGACACTCAAGCTTACTGTAACTAACTCCTGGACTATTTCCGTCACATTCCCAAAGGCTATGAGAAGTACACAGACGATCAGCCAAACTATATATATAGGTGAGAATTGAAGCACTACTACCATCTGATATATACAGTGTTGCTCATGACTGTGTGAGTTAAATCAGTTTCTCCGTTCCAAAATGTAGGAAGACACATACACATTTCCAAACGGAAGGTATCACACAGTTATTCTCACAACTCACATAGTTAATTATAAAATGAGCTTAGGAGTAGACATTTATGGGGGTTTTTCTATAAACTTCATGTTTCAATATGAATACAAAAACTAAACCTAATTAAGCAGTTGCATTTTTGAACGAGAGCAGGTTGAGTTATTGTAGCCCTCTAAAAACACCATCTATTTGTAAGGTTCTAGTGGCAGGTTTATATTATTATAATAGTTTTTGTGTTACAATAATCATTATTTCTAACTGGAGAAATTTGACTTCTTCTCACTCTGGGAAACAAACCAAAAAATAAAAAATAATAACAAAAAGCCAATCAACAACCATCCATCATTTCTTGTCATATTTACATGCCATTGAGAAGATAAAGCTACAACTGAATTTCAGAATCAGAAGCATAAAAAAGCCTTGAGAAATCTTCATTGTCATTCTGAATGTAATGAGACCAATTTTGTAAATTTTGGCCAAAGTGTTCATGAAATATAAGCAAAAATACCTATTTTTGGTATCTCCTGACCTCTAGGTGTCACTTCGCCAAAACTGTGTAGAAGTATTTTGCAAATGTAATGGAACCCAAATGCACTCTAAAAAATAATGACTGTCATTAGTAAAAGTAATGAGTGAAAATCAACTCATTCATTGTGTAGCCCACAATTATGTAGATCTTTACAGATTGTTAGGTTGTTAGTTAAGATCCTGCCTCTTGAAATAGCAAAAGTATATGCCACCGGAGGGTTAAACCTGAAAATGTGCTTATTCATGCAGCCTATTTATTGATTATGTAAATGCAAGACTCTGTGCCCTCCTTTCTTTTTTGAAATTCCAAATGTGTACGTCCGTGCTACTGAACTGGAAATTTCTTCTCTAAATTATCCATATAAATCAACATTCTCTGCTACCGCTGGTCTAATGCAGATGAGACAAATATGAATATAGGTAAACAACAATAATTCAGAAGCAATCTGCGCTGCACGTTTATCTACCAGAGATGTACGTAAATCTCATAAGCAGTCAGAGCATGTTCGTCCCCTCGTCTGTATTTACGTGAGTTCTTGCACCTCTAATTGAAAAGGAAAATTGATCAGATGGAAATCTGAAAAAGAAACTAAGGAATGCCGCCCCAGAGGAAACCTTTTAAAGTGTTGCTGAGAATAGTTACGTAACCTTTCCAGCCAGAGCCCAAATGGATGGAACAAACACAACAAATTACATAAATTACACAGGGCAGTCACTTTCTACTTGATATTTCCATCAAGGCAATAATTTTCACTGTTAGTTTCCACGTATCTTGACTAGCACTGAGTCATATCGAGCTTCATGTGAGTGCCTCTGTCTTTAAAAATGGTTTGGCTCAGAGCACAAAGATTATTTACAGTGCTGGGATGGTCAATGCATCTCAAGGGTGTGTACAGCAAAAAAGAAATAAGGGTGTGGACCTGGCTTTGTTACAACCACTTTTAGACCACCGGGACAACTCCTAGTGAGTCACCGTCAAACACATATAACTCAATGGGATAAATCCTCTAGCATACTCCAAGTTCATACTCCAACTCCAAATTTGTGGACGTGATGAGGTGGCTTTTTTTATGCAAATGTGAATCCATGTGCAAGTCTCGGGGACAGTTCATAATGTAAATTCAATTGAGATGTTAGTCCTTTTGGAATAAATAGTGCACAAGGGCCAGTTTTGTCTTCTTCTTCCAGGCTGTTCTTCATGGAATGTTTCAGGTCATATGTTGAGCATGAATTCATATGAATGATGGATCGTCTACCATACTCCAAGCCATCCTTGCCTTGTCTTGCTCATCATTTACAGTCTTCTTCAGTGTTCTTCAACTTTTTGAACAAATTGTCTTATTTATCATCTACTTTGTCCTACCAGACCTGTAGTACACAAAAGGTGTTAGTGATACCTAACCTTGTTCTTGTGCCTCCAACAGTACACATGGTATAGTTTACCAGGTAATATGGTACAGAACAGTAGTCCACATGACAGCCATATCAATCAGTAGTCCAACATTGGTTGCCTACTGAAGCTAAGCAGGGTTGAGTCAGGTCAGCACCTGTACGGGAGATCATCCATCCATTGGAAGTTGTGTTTGTGAGGTCGAAAGGGAGTGCTTACCTTGGGGTCTTTGTGGGTCCCAATTCCCTAATATAGTGATGGAAACACTCATTCATTAGGCACATTCCTGTACCTAAAGGTTGGAGCTAGACTCACTGCAGAACTTATTTATTGACAGAATTTTTGTATAAAAATATTAATAGTAATATTGGTGACACTGTTTGCTACTCTTTGATGAAACGATAGATTTAGGGATTTTAAATTGCCGAAATGTGTTTGTAATGATGGAACTTGCGATCTTAGTGGACTAGTGGTGGTTTTGGGAGTCAGCTTCATCACCGCTGGTTTTCTGGGATGAGTTTGGTAGGGTCCTTAAATGTCAACCACATTTTGCCAACGTATTGCAGTTGCAAAATAGTCTCACTGTTGTCCAACGAGCCAAAAAAAATACAGAAGAGCAATGATTTAACAGCCAAGGGTAATGTTTATTGAGTAAAGACTAGTAAAGGGCATTGAAACTGAAAACAATTCATAGCAACAAAGCAAACACAGTTTGTTTTAAGTAAGAGTGTGGAGATTTGTTGCAAAGTAGCAACAATGGCCATTGATAACAAAGTTGAGAAGACAAAAGTGTGCATTGAAGTGATGTGGTCAGTGGGAGAGGAGACAGTGGTTGACTGTTAGATACTGAGATAGAGAAACACAACCTACTAGAAAAAATGAAAAGCAGTTCACATGTCATGTACAACTGTTGTGGCACTTTCATTAATCTTTTTTTAACAGCTGTTTAAGGGTTAGGTTATCCAAAGATAAGACAATTATGTTATTAATTACTCACATTTAATTCCAACCCCACAAGACCTTTATTTGTCTTCGGAACTCAAATTACGATAGTTTAGGTGAAATATTGAGAGCTTCCTGATCCTCCATTGACAGCAAGGTTCTCAACTTGTTCAAAGTCCAGAAAAATACATGAACCAATTCTCAAAACAGACCATGTGTCTTCTGTGGTTTAATCAGGATATTATCAAGCTTTGATAATCCTATTTTGAGAATCCTTTTGTGTGCGCATAAAACAAAACAGTTTCTTCTGCTCAGTGTCAATATATTAAACATGTTCATGAGCACTGTTCACGGCACACAAATTTCAGTGTTTAAAACAAAGCTCAAGCGCATCTGAGGTAATAGGTCAGCAAGCAACCAAACATTCTCATGAAGCACAATATACTGACTCAGAGGAAAAGAAAGTATATTTCGATTGAAACACTCAAGGATGTTTTTGGTACCTTTCTGGACTTTAAATGAGTCAAGAACCTTGCTGTCTATGGAGGATGAGGGAGCTCTCAGATTGATTCTAAAATATCCTAATAATTATTCTGACAATGAACGAAGGTCTCAGGGGTTTGCAATGACATTATGGTGAGTAATTAATAACTTTTTGGCAGGTAAACTAACACTTTAAGATTATAACCTATTTACTAGATAACTAGTTTTGCTTTCATGGCTTTCAGACTTGCAAGGACACGTATCAGCAAATTATGCTTTGTTCTGGATGAACATTTCCTCACTTAGTCTTGCTATTCTACATTTGGCTTTTGCTACACCTTTCAAACTAGCATAATCTTTCCTTAAATTGCCTTTTTTATTGGTCAGGACCCTTTCAACAGTCTCTGACCCAGCTCTCAATGTGAATAAATTCCCAGCAGCCAGAGTTGGCATACTATTCCCCTGAGTGAAACCATCCCCCAAAAGCCCTCAGTTTTATCTCGCTCTTTCCTCTGGTGAGTCACTTTCTGTGTATCTGGTGACACTTCCAGGATCAGAGAGCTGCTGCCAGCGCTTTCTGATTCAGCTTATGGGTATACGGGCAGACTCGCTCACACACATGCTTTCCCTCTCATCACCTGACTACCAGGAAGAGTACGGCAGCACGACTGAATGGAAATTATATCATTAACCCCTGCCCCGACGGGGACAGCGAGAAAGAGTGAGTCAGTGGGTGGCTCAGCAATTCCTGCTGGTCATTATCTCAGGCATATGCATGGGATTTAGGGATAAATTTAACCACAAACCATTAATAATGTAGCTGCCACCGGAAGCCATTAGAGTCTGCAGTTTGTAAATGTGATAGGGTTGCTTTTTTTTTAAACACAAATGTGAATCCATGTGCAAGTCTCGGAGACATATCATAATGTAAATTGAATGTAGATATTAGGCCTTTTGGAATAAACAGTGCACCAGAGGCATGCCGGTGTGCAGATTTATCTTCTTCTTCCAGTTTGTTCTCCACAGAATGTTTCAGGTCATAGGTTAAGCATGACTCATATCTAGATGTGCATTTTCTGCTCACCACGTGAATGACATTCATTCTGTGCTGTCTGGGAAACAAGGAGGATGTGATTGCAAATGGCGATTTTTGAAAAGAAAGACCTTGCTTGGTGACAGCTGATTTGCTTCGGGGGGTCAAGCTGAAATGTTCTTGCAGTCTGATAAATGTCAGCGTATCCGCCGTGATACTGTGAAGTGTGTGGTATCCACCCGTGACCACCTGTCTGGAGTATTTCCAATATCCACAATGCTGATCCACGTCTGTCTGGATGTAGGCTGAAAATGTAAACACAGATGCTGAATATAGACTTTGATATTCATCAGCACAACATGACTCAACTCTCAGCATTCCCTGTTTATCGGATATGACCGAGCAGCTGTCCTAATATGAATCTCCCTCTTCATATTTTTGTCTCCAGAAACAGTTGCTGGATCTCAACTGGAGGTAATGGGGAATCTCCCTTCATGGAAGCTAAGGTCACCATGCAACGTGTTATTGTTATTCCATCGGTCGACTTCTTCAGTGTCATTTCATGGATGAATGCACAGATTTGGGTGTGGAGTATGTCTGGATTTCCCAAGACCCAAAAAAAATCATTCACTGGCATTTTAAATATTAAAGGGGACCAAAATAAATCTCTAATATCCCTAGAATGTCTGTGAAGTTTCAGCACAAAATATCATACAGATCATTATAACTATAACTATTAACCAGATATAACTACTAAAACAAATATAACTTTAAAACTGACTCTCTTAGGCTTTGATCCTATTTGTAACATTTTGGTGACTGTTGCTTTATATTGAAATGGGATGGGGCTCTTTTCAAAAGAGGGAGAGCTATAAACGTCTACATTTTACCATAGAAGCAAATTTAAAACTCTAATGGCAAACGGCTGCTTCTCACTCAGGGCTGTTTATGCTAATGAGAGAGAGATTGTTGCTAGTTGTCGGGGCTTTTTAAATCATTTTGATTATACAAAATAAAATAAATTTATTTTTACCATTACACTCTGTCACTGTCACTGGGGTGGTACCTTTTCAAAAGGTAGACATTTGTACTTGAAGGGTCCATATTGGTACCTCAAAAGTATATATTAGTCCCTACAAATTTTAAGAGAAACACTTTTGTACTTTGTAGGTACCAATATGTACCCTTGAGGTATTAATAAAGACTTTTTAGGTACAAATTCTTCAGTGACAACTCGCATATCTTTATTTCTAAGAGTGTAGAAGCTGGCTATATTCACACACTGCTGCCACACAACTGTGTTTAAACCCCTCATAAATGTGATTTTTGCATAATAGGTCCCCTTTAAACCACTAGGGTTTATTTGTTGTCATTTACAAATAGTAACGTTTGAAATTATAACATTTTCTTTATTTTATTTTAAAAGTAAATATACAGTTTTTTCATAAATATCCATTAAGCTGAATGATGATGGAATATTATTTTACCCATATTATGATGTTTTCACACATAAAAAAAAGGAATATTGAAATCATTAAAGCAGACACTTGCGTTTCAAATGATTTGCTAAGCATACAAAATCACCTAATTTGACACAGACATCTTGTCTTTGACCCATAATTCAGTGTGAATAAGACGCTAAAATAATAAAGAGTGTTCAAGTAAAACAACATTATCAGCATGTGCAATTAATTCTCAGTAAATTACCCCTGAAATAGGATAGATTATTTTAATCAACATTTCCTTCTTCCCCTATATGTTATCCTTGAATTCTTCTTTACATGACTGCTCCTTTTGGGCCTACATTTTAACATCACCTGAAGACACTCAATTATGCTTGGTAATATGAACAAAGATAAGCAAAGTGAGCCCAAATGAATAGAAACCACCAAAACGTTCATTATAAAAGGTGTCCTGGACTTCTATTACCGTACAGTATGCAATATCATTCAAATATGCAAGGGGCAAGCACTATTTTGAAGAGACGTTCTTATCACATAAGGATGCCGTATTTTTGTATAACTTGACCTTGTAGCTAATTTCAACTTTTTTTTAATTTGAAAGACTTATTTGAATTAAAATTGTGCTTCGACACGAGTGCTATTTGAAGGTGACATGATAAGACAGGGCTTTCATATAACACTTTAGCACTTTGTTAAAGGAACACTCCACTTTTATTTTGAAAGTATGCTAATTTTACAGCTCCCCTAGAGTTGAAGAGTTGAGTTTTACCATTTTTAAATCCATTCAGCTGAACTCCGGGAGCACTTTTAGCTTAGCTTAGCATAAATAATTGAATTGGATTAGACCATTAGCATCTCACTCAAAAACATACATATTTTCGCGAGAAGTGTTGTGAACAAATCACTTTCAACCTCTGGAGAAAAGTGCCTGCCTATTTTTTTATTATTATTTTGAAAAAAACACTGGGTTTTTATTTTTATTTTTCTGGGAATAGGCTTTTTTTTTACAAGTCACCTAGAGTGTAATGTTTGATTTTTTTTTTTTCTATTTTAACTATTTTTTTATTCCATTCAGCCCTTCTCCGGGTCTGGCGGGAGCTATTTTAGCTTAGCTTAGCATAAGTCATTGAATCAGATGAGACCATTAGCATCTCACTTAAAAATGACCAAACATTTATGAAAATGCTCTTATGTAAAATATGACTCTTCTTCTTCTTATTATTATTATTATTTTTTGAGGGTGATGTTAATGGTCTAATCCAATCCAATGTTAATGCTAAACTTAGCTAAATGTGATCTCGTCAGATCGGAAGATTGATTGAATGTATTTAAAAACTGAACTCTTAAATTCCAGGTGACTTATAAAATGATCAAGTTTTCTTTTAAAAATAGTTACAATAAAATGGTCTCATTTCTCTAAAGCTTGAACGTGACTTATTTATATCACTTCTCGCAAAATTTCTTGCTAAAAATATCTATATTTTTGAGGGAGATGCTAATGATCTAATTCGATTCAATGATTTATGCTAAGCTAAGCTAAATGCACCCCCATCAGATCTGAAGATTGGTTGAATGTATTCAAAACTTATTTTCTTATAAAATGAGCCTATTTCTGAAAAAAATCAAGTGTTCTTTTAAAAATAGTAATAATAAAAATGGTCTCTTTTCTTCAAAGCTTAAAATTGACTTGTTTACATCACTTCTCAATGAGATCAAATAACGCGCAATATCCCACAGGAAAACAGTTGTAACAACTTCTCGCTAATTTAAATGTCATACGCAGCCTTTATCCTCCATTGTGACACTTTTGTCATACAGAAATCCAAAAGAACAACCGATAACAAATGCTGTCAAGTTCGTGAAAACACTTCTGACCATTTCTAATAACCGTGGAGCCATCTAGTATGCTTTAAAGTGCTGTATTATATTTCAAACACCATTTCTCACTGTCAGTAATGCGCATCAAATCCTACTAGCAGAGCTTTATAAGATTTGATCTGCTTTAATGCCTTTAGCCACAACCAGCGCTTTGCAACAGGAAATCTCATTTAACGTCACCCCTCATGTCTTGGATCTCAGTGGCATTTTTTATTTTATTTTTTTGCTGTGCTGCAAACAGAAAGCAGATATCGAGATCCATCTTGATCTCATTTACACTCTGGTGGAAGGTTTAGCTAATGTTTTCCTTGTCCATATAAAGAAAATACAGCCCTTCAGATTATAAACTCGAAGCACAGAAGCCTGGAACGTTCTACAGTATGTCTTGATTGAGCAACGAGCGGTTCGTTCTGGCTTTTTCTATCCTGGAACAGAATCATGGTCATAATGAGTGGCAAACGTTTCCAGTTCTGACTCAGCGTCACCGTATCCTTAAGTGACCTTTTGCTTTTTTACAGACAGAACTGAACGCATTAAACCTCCACTTTTAAAATCAATCAGCTGTGCAAAGCAAATGAAACAAAAAAAGCCGAGTGGATCAGACACATAGATTTACTATGATAAGAGTGACCTTCAGGGAAACATCAGATTGTTTTCTTTTCCTTTTCATTCAAAATGAAAATCTCAGACATGAGCATAACTCAGACCCTCAGAATAATTATAAATAAGGGTCTTTAACGATACAGACATGTTCATGTCTGAGAGGTTGATGTTTATGAGAACTAATGCATTCGTTTAAAGTTGTTTTGGAAATTATTTTTACTGCTTTTTTGCTTGTATGTATTGCATATGTTTTATAGATTTATTATTGTTCCATCCACAGATTTTTAATAGGAAAGCAGACAAAAACAATCATGAAAAAATGTTTTTGAAATGTTTATTATTATTATTATTATTATTATTATTATTATTATTATTGTTATTATTATTGATATTGTTATTATTATTATTAGATTTAAGAAAAAAGGGAAAAGACTCATTAAAAGTATCTGTCCATTTTTTAAGATTTTATTGTACTACAACTACTACTGATAATAATAATAATAATAATAATAATGAATAAATAAAAACAAATGACAACAATAAGAATAATGATGATAATATTAATAATAATAAATACCTAAAAACAAATGATAACAATAAGGATGATGATAACAATATAAATAATTATTACAAGACGTATAAAATGTATCTGTGTATTTTGAAAGATTTAATAATAATAATAATAATAATAATAATAATAATAATAATAATAATAAATAAATAAATAAATAAAAACAAATAATAATAATAATAATAATAATAATAATAATAATGTGCTCTATTTTCAGTCTTTTCAGCTTCAGTCCAATCACCGCAGATTAGCTTTGCGGTAAGGAGGGGTTTGGGAACAAATGAATTGCTGAACGATTCATATGGGAGTCACTGAGATAATTAGGTAAAAATAAATTCATAATTATATGAAAGTGTTTTTTGACCTTGCATGCATATCAGCCTGTTGTTGAAGACCTATAAAACCAAAATATGACCCTTTTTAATGTGTAATAGAGGCTCTTTAATATTTTTATTATTTTATTTTTTATTATTATTATTATTTTTATAATGCATGGCTGTCTTTACACACTGTACACTGTTTGTAAGTCATTAATTTTTGGTAAATAGCAGTAATGAATCCATTTATAAAGTAGCCGAAAAATAAAAAGCATTGCTTTAATCCACTTTTCCTCTTTTCATACACATTAGCGTTTAGCTACAAACACTGTTGGACATTATTAGTTGACCCATCAAACAAATAAATGCATGTGAAATATTTTAAAACATTATTAAAGTGTGCAGGGCCAAAAGTGTCTATTTAGATGAAGCTCTGAAGCCATATATAACTGACTGTGTTATATAGCACGTACATGATAATGAGGCGCAAACAGAGGTGTGAAGACTGCTGAAGATTCTGACTTCTGCTGTGCTGTTTGAGCTGTTAAAAGTCCCGTGAAATTAAAATAAAGTTTTTTTAGATGCTAGTTTCAGTCTGTTAGTTTTAAGGATATCTATAAGCTACTGTAGCAGTGACACAATTCACGTTTGGAAAATATGAAGCTGAAATAAACACCCAAAGCTTGCAGTTTGTCATTTCCGCCTAAATGCATAAAAATATTTGTCATCATACTTCAGTTTCTCATCAAATCTTCTGACCAATCAAATACTAGATCTGACATGACCCACCCCCTTCAAGACGCTTCTCATTTGCTTTTTATCTAATGCACTTTATCTCAACCACTCTCAATGGCAGAAAATCAAAGCACATCACACCTGTTCTCAGGTCTTTACACTGGCTCCCAGTTACATTCAGAATAGATTTTAAAGTATCATTGCTCGTCTATAAATCACTAAATGGCCTAGCACCTCAATACATTACAGATATGCTCACTGAATACAAACCTAACAGATCCTTCAGATCATTAGGATCAAGTAAATTAGAAATTTAGAGTTCAGTCAAAGCAGGGTGAATCGGCCTTCAGCTTCTACACCTCCCTCTGTTGAAATCAGCTTTCAGAAATGATCAGATGTGCTCCAACATTAGGTACATTCAGATGAAGACTTAAAACTCATCTGTTTAGCTGTGCCTTTACTTAATGAGCACTGTATTACGTCCAACGGATTGCACTATTATGTCTTTCTTTTCTTTTTCATTCTTTTAAAATACATTTTAATCTGTTTTTAACCATTTTTATTCTTTGCTACTTTTATTTTCTTCTACTTTATTTTATTTTATCCCTGCATATGGAATTCTATTTTTAGTTTTTTTTTT
>CAIGQZ010035013.1:8367442-8384864 GCA_903798205.1 Danio tinwini | reverse complement strand
TAAATAAATAAATAATATGTATGTGAGCAATATCACGCGAGTAGCAGTGCGGTATTGGCACTGGTGGGAGAGGGGTCTGGCTGCAGTGCAATCCGAGCTGCATCTAATGCTTTTGCCCTACCCCTAACCCTACCCCTCACAGTGACGTCACTAGCTCCATTGAGTGCATTACGTCTGACATTGCAACTCTGAGCGATGCAATCTCAGCTTGCATCATAAAGGCTGCATTCAGATACTATTGACTGGTGAGAGCCAGCCATATTGCACTGCTACTCGTGTGATATTCTGTTTATACAACAGTTTGACGGCATAATCATGTATATAAAAAAAATAAATTTTAACACAGAGAGTTAAAAATCCTTTTGTATGAGGAGCTACTTTCAGCAGAAACCATTGCTACTTCACAAACATCACTTTAGAGCTAGTATTTAAATTATTATCTTGCGTAATATCTTAAGTGATGACAAAACGTGATTTTGCTCACATTTTAAGATTATAAGGCTGAACGGCATAAAATGCCATCAGTCTACAGAGATTTCCCAGTATTTGTCTATTGCAACCAGATCACCATAATTAATCCTGAAAAAGCCAAAGCAAAGCAAACACTACCAGACTACTATGGTATAAATACAGCACTACAACACACAAAAGAGAGAGATCGACTTAAAATGTCACTTACCTGTTTTTTAATGATTTGATCAACTGTGGTTTAAGATTTTCTGCTAAATTTTTCTCTCCTAAGGACTTATTATGCGGCCTCTTTTGACATCTTGTGGCAGAACATCAACTGTCTTTGCTCTGCTTAATGACACAGGCTAATGGCCGCCAACACGCTGAATCTCCAAAATTATAAATATTTAAAATAGGCACTATCCTTATAAATAAACTGCATAGTTGCAATTCAAACAACTGCATTCTTTTTGTTGTCCAACAGCAGCAATATTTGTCAAACTGTAGTGAGTTGTTTAGTGCCTCTTTAGTCCTAGTGGGAGTGGAGTAATACACAAGGGTAAAGAGGCAGTATGAGTGCTGATATTGCTTTAATATCTTCTGGCTATAAGCCAATAGGATTGGAGAATGTTTCTGAAAGAAGTCTCTTGTGTTTACCAAGTCTGCATTTATTAAAATATGAATTGTGAATATTTTCTGTATTTACCTATTCTCATTCGCCATTTAATTGGAGTCTTTTATTCAGTGCTGGGTTAAATACACAAATTAGACACTTGAGTAAAAGTACAGATACCCTAATAAAATATTGCTCTAGTAGATGTATAAAGTTCTCCTTTTCAATATTACATGAGTCAAAGTAGAGAAGTATTTGCTTTTTAATGTCCTTCAGTATTAAAAGTTTAAGTGCTGACTGATGAATGTTTATTTTGCAAGAATGTTGAGTAACCAAAACTTGTGATACTCTAATAATCACACTGAAAACATGTAAAACCACATTCACCCGCTGAGATCAGCTTGTAAACGGAGTGATTCATTTATTGGAGATTCACTCTGACAGATCATTTGAATCAGTGAGTTGTTTACTGTATACTCACTCTGTGTGGATCATTTTGAATCATTAATCCATTTACTGCATATTCACTTTGAATTAGTCATTTAAATCAGTAAATCATTTAATAGAGACTCATTTTAACAGATTATTTGAATCATTGAAACGTTTAATGCAAACTTACTCTGAATAAACAATTTGATTCAGTGAATCGTTTACTGGAGACTCACTCTGACAGATTTATTCAGAGTGGGTCTTCAGTAAATGATTCAGTCATACAATTGATAAGTTGAATCAGTGAAAACTGGAGACTCACTCTGGGTAAATATTTTAATCATTGAGTCATTTGCTGCAGCCTCACTCTGACAGATCAGTTGCATCAATGAATTGTTTACTGGAGACTCACTCTCCATGGATTATTTGAATCACTGAATCATTTATTGGAGACTCACTCTCCATGGATCATTTGAAACACTGAATCATTTATTGGAGGCTCACTCTGACAGATCATTTGAATAATTAAATTGTTTAATAGAGACACATTCTGACAGATCATTTGAATAACTGAATCGTTTTCTGCAGACTCACTTTTAATTAGTCATTTAAATCAGTGAATTGTTTACTGGAGACTTACTCTGACAGATAATTGGAATCAAGAAAACGTTTACTGGAGACTCACTCTACGTGGATCATTTGAATTATTGAATCATTTATTAGAGACTCGCTCACGGTGGATCATTTTATTCATTGAATCATTTACTAGAGACTCACTACTAGTGAGTTGTTTACTGGAGACACACTCTGAGTGATTCATTTGAATCACTGAATCATTGACTGCAGACTTATTTTGAATTAATCATTTCAATCAGTGAATCATTTACAGGAGACTCACTCTGACAGAGCATTTGAATCACTGAGTAGCTTACTGGAGACTCACTCTGAGTGGCTCATTTGAATTACTGAATCATTACTGCAGACTCACTCAGAACAAATCAACTGAATCGGTGAAGAACTCCATGCAGCAATAATAAAAAAGCATGATGTACTGTATATGTTGAAGCAATATCAATGCAGTAAACTCTAGTAGTAAGACAATCTGCTGGGTACAATAAAATGTCAGGACACCCTGTGCTGACCTTTCTCAGTTACATCAGTTACTACTCAAACACACATACAGTCTTGAGGAATGTCCTCCTCATAATTTTCTCGTTTGGCAAGCTGCTCTCACCTCCCAGGATTTATCAGGCCAACAGCAGGGTTTAAATGGTCGCTCACACACACATGCTGCGGTCCTGCACTTTGAACTGAGCTTTCTGTCCTCATGCATTTTCTATTTACATGAAATATGCATCTGTAAGGAAGCCCTCATACGCCAGGATGCAAGCGTGTGTCATTTCCAGGTGTTAGAAGTGCACGCTTGCCTGCTTCCTTCCTGAGTCTAATGCTAGCGTTCATTTAAGGGATACTGGAGGAAAACAGCACGAGTGACTGATTGCTGATGCTATTTCTGATGCTTTCTACAAATATCGCACTTAAAAAATGTAAAAAAAAAAAAAAAAAAAAAAAGATCAGCTTAAAAAAAAATTACTCATTATTTTCTCTGCCTCAAGTGGATATAAGCCTTTAAATGTTTTTTCTTCTGTTTAACACTAAAGATTATATTTTATAGAAAGCTGAAAATCGGGTAACCATTGACTTCCATAATAGGTAAATCAAATGCAAACAAAAACATTCATTCATTCATTTTTCTTTGGCTTTCATCAGGGGTTGCCACAGCGGAATGAACCGCCAACTATTCCGGCATATGTTTTACACAGCGGATGCCCTTCCAGCCGCAACACAGTACTGGAAAACACCCCTACACTCTCGCATTCACACACACTTAAACACTACACCCAATTTAGCTCATCCAATTTACCTATAGCGCTTGTGTTTGGACTGTGAGGACCCTCGCGAACACGGGGGAACATGCAAACTCCACACAGGAATCCCAACTGGTCCAGCCGGGACTCGAACCAGCGACCTTCTTGCTGTGAGGCGACAGTGCTAACCACTGTTTGCTGTTGTTTGTCGTTTGTTTCTTTATATTTAAACTGAAATTGGAAGTCTAGTGCAGTCTAAGCAAATAGCTTAGAATTAGCTTCTGTGCTAAAACATGCTAACCACGTTAAAACATGCTAATATTTTGAGGAATCATGCAAACAGTGTGGTAGCTAAACCATACTAGAAGCATGCTAACAACACGCTAACCTATGTTATCTGTTGTTGTGACAAATTTCCCACCATAGACATGTTGGAAACCTGTTAGCAGTGTGCTAAACACTTTGCTAAACATGCTATTAGCATATTTTTTAATTCTGCTAGACTACTTTGACATTAGCTACATTATATTATGAGAATTTATTAAATAGTTCTAGAATTTTGGTTTGAATAATGCTTTTTATTGTGATCTACAAATAAATAAATAAATAAATAGGGAAATAAATAAATTAATTAAAATAATAACTAGCACGATTTTAATATGAATCAACATGTTTTTAGCATGAATTATCATGTTGTTAGCATGAATTAGCATGTGCTAGCATGACTAGAATATTGTTTCTAGCAAGAATAGCATGTCAGTAGCATGTTGGAAATATTAGCATGTGTTACAACAGCTAGTCACAGTCTATGGGACAGTTGCTAGGGTGTTTTAAGTGGTTGTTAGGGCATGGCTAGTAAGTTTAAAGGTCATCAGTGATTGGCTGCTGGCTAGACTGAGTTAAATGAGGCCAGACTCTAGTCAGTAGGGCAGTCTGATGCAGAGTTATGAGCTCACAAAGTTTGATCCAATGTTAAGTCCACGACAGTCTTTAACAATGGACGTCTATGGGACAGTTGCTAGGGTCCTGAAATTGGTGCTAGGGAGTGGCTAGGAATTTAAAAGGAATGTTAAGTCAATGGTACATTTCTGGGTCATTTTTCAGAAAACCGAAAGTCAGATCAATTAGAAAAGATATAGCATCTCGAGTCAGACCAGTTTGAAGGTCTGACATAAGGTAAGGGTATAGCTTGAAAGGCTTAGGATGAGCCACCTTTTCTCAAGCCACCTTTCTCAAGACACCATAATAATAATAATAATAATGACAATAATAGTAATAATATCATAGTTAAAGTGACATGTCACCCAAAAATAACTTTTTCTCACTGTTTACTCGCCCTTAAGTAGTTCTAAACTTTTATAAATTTCTTTCTTTTGTTGAACCCTAAAGAAGACATTTTGAAGAATGTTGAAAACTGGGTAACCTTTGACTTCTATAGTAGGAAAAAACAAATGCTATGGAAGTTAATGGTTGCTGCTTTCTTCACAGTATTGTCTTTTGCATTCAACTGAAGAAAGAAACTCAAACTGCTTTGGAACAAGTAAAGGGCGAGTAAATGATGCCTGAATTTTTTCAGTTTTGGGTGAACTATCCCTTTAAATATAAATCCCAGATGACTTAGGGACATTAAATCTGGCATTTAATTTCACATGAAGGTGGTCTTCCAGGGGGTTTGTGTTTACCGTCTGTGTTTTGCAGTGCTGAGATCATTGCTGTTTGAGCCAAAACTGCTTCCCATACATGCATGCCATTCCTCACACTTGAGTTTGCTTGTTTTTGTCAAACTAACATATATAACAATACAGACAAATGAATCAGATCTCATTACTCAAAAACTTAGGATTTATGTGCAGTGTGAATTCAATTATCTCCAAATGCAAAAGTATATTTGTATGCACTCTTTGTGAAATCTTATGAAATCAGATTGTTGTGCTTCCGAAATTTACAGGTGGCAGCCTAATAAGTAATCCATTACACATAATGGCAAGAAGAAGCACTTAAATAATTCACCCGAGACTAGAACTGACCTCTTCCACCAAACCACATACAAACACGCTGTTAGTCCATGCAAGATGAAAAATCAGCCAGCAACGTGGTTTTATAATTTTTAATATACTGTATATCATTTTTTCAAATAGTTCCCAAGTGATGATTTGACAGCATTTTCTGTAATATTGCGAATATAAGTATTATTACTTTTAGTTTGGCTAGAATAAAGGCATTTTAAAGAAGATTTTAAGTAAAATATTTTAACCCCCTTAAGAATTGTTTATATATTTTTTCTGATTGCCTACAGAATAAACCACTGTTGTTAGGTCCTATACATCCTTTGCTGACGTTCAGACCTGCAACACGTTCCAAAAAAGTTGGGACAGGAGCAATTTAGGGCTAGTAATCAGGTAAATTGTTTAAAATTAATTTGAAACGGGATTGTAATTAGGATTTGGTACAAAAGCAACATCCAAGAAAGGTCTAGTCCTTCAGGAGCAAAGATGGGCTGAGGATCGCCAGTTTGCCAACAAATACTGGCTATTATTTCAAAATAATTATTGAAATGTTTAAAAAACAATGTTCCTCAAAGAAAGATAGGAAGACATTTGGATATTTCACCTTCAACAGTGCATAACATAATTAAAAGATTCAAGGAATCTGGAGGAATTTTAGTGCATAAAGGACAAGGGTGCAAGCCTAAGCTGAACTACTGGGATCTCTGATCCCTCAGGCGTCACTGCATCAAGAATCCTTATTCATCTATAAGCGATATCAACACATGGGCTCAGGACTACTTTGACAAACCTTTGTCAGTACCACAATATGTAGTTACATCCACAAATGACAGTTAAAACTGTACTGTGCCAAAAGGAAGCCCTATGTTAACAGTGTCCAGAAGTGCTGTTGACTTCTGGGGAATCTGGGATGAACCATCACAGTGAAAACCCGTACTGTGGTCAGATGAATCAGTCTTTCAGGTATTTTTGGAAGAAATGGATGCTGTGTGCTCTGATCCAAAGAAAAAAAGGATCATACATGCTGTTTTCAGCAACAAGTCCAAAAGTCAGGGTCTTTCATGGTATGGGGTTGTGTCAGTGCCCTTGGCAAAGGTAACTTGCACTTCTGTGATGGCACCATTAATGCTGAAAAATATGAGTTATTGTTGTACAGTATCAAAAAAATGATGCTATATTGATGTGAGTATTTATAGCTGTATCCCATCTAGACTTTACCATTATACAGCATGTTCTGTTGCCCTGGTCTATTATGCATGGTCTTAAATTTCATGTTTCACTTTGAAAGATGTATGCACTGTCTAATAAACTGTAAAATCCCAACTCCGTCAGTTGTTTTATAAACCCAATCTTGCATCTGGAGTTTTCTGTTTGCACAGCTGATCAGTTTCGGAGAAAGAAATAGGAGAAAGAAATAAGTCAGTATTGCAGCAGCCGAGCGTTTGAGACGTCAGCGTCATATTATATAATCCATCCTCAGACAGCAGTTCGCACATACACACAAATGAAAAGAGCATTTGGCACTTTGACCGGTTCTCCATGACTAACTCATCTGGTATGTTATTGATGAGCTTGTGTTATTTACTCTAACTATACCCAGGCTCTTGGAGAAAGACCATCTTCTGTCATGGTGAATTAACTTCATATTATATCCAATACATGATCTTATGATGACACAAGTGAAATGAGAGAAATTGCAAAAACAAACTTTAAAGCCTGAACCACACAAGCAAAAGCAACCAATTGACCACAGCCTTCCTTTCTGGTTAGAAACAGACTTCTGTTGTCGAAAACAAAAGTAAAAGATGGAGCTAAAGTGTTAGTGTTCATATGGCGCTGTAGTTATTATTAACTCTTGTGATGCACATTATTTTTACCAAATGAATTGACACAACTGTATTACATCTTGAAAATGCAAAACTTCCAGCGGTCACACTTTATTTTGATGGTCCGTTTGTTGAATTTAAGTTACATTGCATCTACATGCCAACTAATTCTCATTAGATTATAAGTAGACTGTTAGGTTGGGTACTTGCAAAGTTTCTTATAGTCAGTTAAATGTCTGTTGATGGAGCAGTATCAACAGATATTAAGTAGACAGTCTACTAATACTCAAATGGACCATCAAAATAAAGTGTTACCGTTCCAGCATTTACAGTTATTTAGCCATACTGTATATCTGTTAATTAACAATATCCCTATATTGTTATTCGCTAGTGTTTTCCATGTATTTTACGGTTGTGAATTGCATTATGAGATGTTGATCTCTGCTCTGTTGAATTTTAATGATGTAAATTCAACTCTACAGTTTAACAAAGGGATTTGTATTGACATTTTAGTAGTTTAATAGAGAATATAATGTATAATAAGTCTGTAAAATAACTAAATGTACTGGCAGTTCATTACAAGGTGTTTTTTAGCATAATATACAACACTATTCAGTGCCTAGCAACATACTAAAGTATCTTCTACACCATCTCGCAAACTATGATTGTGTATACTAGCATTACATAGTGCCATGCTAACAATGGCAATTTTTTAAGCCACCACGGTATAGCATGGGTGTTTTTTTAATGTTTTTTCTCACATGTGATTGGCTGTAAACCCTCTGAACTGTGAGCACATGAAAAAGCATCACATTTCAAATCACGTTTAGTGCACTCAGTCCAGCACCCGGGTCACTGCTATCAAGTTAAACTTGAATGCTAACATATAGCTTTCCCCAGGTGTTACAGACCTCCTCGACCCGGGCCATGTAAAATGTTCAAATGGATTCAACACAGTCTGTGCTTTCATTTACAGATTTGTTATCTGAGTTCTGACATATGACATATAAACATGTTAGGAACATGCTAGCAGTGTGCTAAGCACTGTGCTAAACATGCTATTAGCATATTTCAAAATCCTGCTAGTATACTTTAGCAATAGCATTATTATTTGTTAAAAATTGATTAAATAATTCTAGAAATTTGATATAGAAAACGTGTGCCCTTATGAAACCATATTAACCATAGTTTTAATCATGATCCACAACAACCAAAAGTCAGTCCACCACCCTTGTTAAGCTTGAATGCTAACAGTTTTCTCCAGGTGTTACAGACCTCTTGGGCCATGTAAAAATGTTCACATGAATTCAATACATGTGCTTTTATTTACTGATGACAGGTGTGAAATTCATCAACATGCTGTCCCATGATACATGAGTTCTGAGATATGCTATAAATACTTTAGAAACATGCTAGCAGTGTGCTAAACACTCTGCTAAACGATTGCTATTTGCAGCTATTAGCATATTTTACAATTCTGTAAGTATACTTTACCAATAGCTACAGTTTGTGTTGATAATTTATTTAATAATTAATAGAATTGTGTTTTGGATAATGGATCCCTTATGGATATTAACCATAATTTTAATCATCCACAAAAACCAAAAGTCAGTCCACCACTCGGGTCCCTAGCTGTTGAGTTAAACTTGAACGCTAACAGACTCTTCAGGTGTTACAGACCCTTCTGGGCCATGTAAAAATGGTCAAGCGAATACAACACAGTCTGTGCTTCCATTTATAGATGACAGGTGTAAAATTCATCAACATGCTAACCAATGCTATCAAAGTTCTGACATATGCCATAAACATGTTTAAGCATGCTTAGCAGCGTGCTTGAAACTGTGCTAAACATGTTCCAAATCCCGCTTTTATGCTTTAACAATAGCTACAGTTTGTGTTGATAATTTATTAAATAATTCTAGAAATTTGGTTTAAATAATGGATCCCTTATGAGAATTAACCATGATTTTAATCATGATCCACAAAAACCAAAAGTCAGTCCACCACCTGAGGTAAACTTGAATGCTACCAGACAGTTTTCTCCAGGTGTTACAGACCTCTTCCTAGAAATATTCACATGAATTTAACACAGTCTGTGTTTTCGTTTACAGATGACAAGTGTGAAATTCATCAACATGCTAACAACATGTTATGTGAGTTCTGACATATGCCATAAATATGTTAGAAACATGCTAGCAGTGTGCTAAACACTTTGCTAAACTTTTGCTATTTGCAGCTATTAGCATATTTCAAAATCCCGCTTGTATGCTTTAACAATAGCTACATTTTATGTTGATAATTTATTAAATAATTCTAGAAATTTGGTTTGAATAATGGATCCCTTATGAATATTAACCATGATTTTAATCAGGACTCAAAAAAACAAAAGTCAGTCCACCACTTAAACTTAAATGCTAAACCACAGTTAAACCTGAATGCTACCAGACAGTTTTCTCCAGGTTTAACAGACCTCCTCCTAGAAATAGTTACATGAATTCAACAGTCTGTGCCTTCATTTATGGATGACAGGTGTGAAATTCATCAACTATTTTTCGACTCTAAAAACTCCAAACTAAATGGCGGTCACAAATGCGACTGGCAAGATTAACCACTGCCCCATTTCAAAGCCATGGCAGACATAAAAAATTAAACACGCATATCATTATCATCGTCCCGCTGGAAACCATAACGTTAGCTCCACGATAGCGAAGCAGAAAGGATAAAGGACAGGCCTGACTCAGCATGACACGCGCCTCAGGAACGCCGGCACCATCTTTTAACAATCATCTCAAGGTCTCCATACTGTGCGCGGATTCTTCAAGGGGAAAAAGAGAGCGGCAGAAGGTGGACAAGATACTTCAGACACTTGTGTGAAAGCACAAGACAGCAGGTTGGCATGCAGACTGGCAGAGCGAGCGCATGGGAGAGCACTCAAAGGCTGCACCTTCAGAGAGAAGCTGGCACGCTGCCGTGTTTAGCACACAAAAGCTCAGATCAAAGGCCGCTGCGGCACCCCTGGCCCACTTTCATCTGCTTTCCCACACCTGACATCAGGCGCCCGCGGGGGGCAACTCTTGCTCAGAGGTGCCCTCTTCATTTATTCTGCCGCATTTCTCTCTTTTTCCTCATTGTCAGTGACTCCAGCGTGGCCATTGCTTTGCTAATCACAGATTAACCTCTGCTGGATGGTTCTCAAGGCTTTTCTGCAACCACGGATTTACAGGTGATGCTATCTGGAGAAGAAGAGTTTTGCTTGTAGTCTTCTTAAACTCTTGAACTTTTAAATCCTTTAAATCTCTTCTCAGAAATCATCACATCAAATATTTTTTTTTCTTAGATTACACCCTCTGTTGTAATTGTACAGGTATTTAAGCACGTACGCAGTCACTCAGATGTTTAGGCTAATGCTAGTTTATTTTTTCTTCTTCTGTTGAACGCTTAAGGAGATATTTTAAAGAATGCTGAACACCAGTTACCATCAGCTTCCATAGTAAGATAAACAAATACTATAGAAGTCAATGGTTACAGGTTTCCAGCTTTCTCCAAAATATCCTCATTTGATGATAGATGAATTGACAGAATTATAATGACAGATGGCGACAGGGTGGCTCAGTGGTTAGCACTGTCATCTCACAGCAAGAAAGTCGCTGGTTTGAGTCCCGGCTAGGTCAGTTGGTATTTCTTTGTGGAGTTTGCATGTTCTCCTCGTGTTGGCGTGGGTTTTCTCAGAGTGCTCTGGTTTCCCCCACAGTCCATACACATGGGCTATAGGTGAATTAAATAAACTGAATTGGCCGTAATGTATGTGTGAGAATGTGAGAATGTATGGTTGTTTCCCAGTACTGGGTTGCAGCTGGAAGGGCATCCGCTGTGTAAAACATATGTTGGATAAGTTGGCGACCCCTTATAAATAAAGGGACTAAGCCGAAGGTATATGAATGAGTAAATGAATGATGACAAAATTATGTTAAAAGAATTAACAGTTATGGGTAAAATATCCCTTTAAGTTTCTGTGGGATCAATAAGAATATCTGATGCCAGAACAATATCTGACCTGTTAAGATCTCCAAAGTTGTTAATCAATTGTGTATGCGTTTGTTGAACCCATTTGTTTGCATTAATTCAGCTTACTTCTAAATCAATCATGTTTAACAGCAAAAGGATTGCAGAGAAACTACATTAACCATAATGCTGTTCAGAAAATTACACCAATCCAAAAATGCAAAATGTGCACCAAGCTATATTTAGCTCCACCCACTTCCATGAAGCTTCACAAAACCCTGATTCAGGCTGCATCCGAAATCACCTACTTCTCAGTAGGTACTACATTTGAATTTACTACACGACCGTTAGAGAAGTATGTTCTATGTATATAGTATGAATGTGAGTAGAATGAATGGAATTGGGAGGTATTACATCCTTCATTTGTCATTATTATGTGGCCTACCAGCATCAATTGCGTTGCTTCAGTCTTAATCATGAATTCTCTCGTGTGGCATCATAGGAAAGAGTAGTACATTTAAGTTAACAGTTCCAAGCTACAATGGGTTTACTCAGGTCTTTAAGTAAAGTTACTAATTGCTTTAACGGTGTATAAAAATAAATAAATGAACTTGAAACTTTGAGAAAAAAGTCACAATTACCCTTTTATCATTCTGAAGTAGAAACTAAAATTATGGAATAGAATGATGGAATGTAAAACATAATTAATTTTGAGAAAAATGAATGAATTGTGAGATGTGATTTGTTGTCAAAGTGATGAAAATGCTTAATCTAAATAATAAGATGTTGTGATGAATCAAATTAATCACAATTAATTAGAAAATAAAGTCGATTTGTGCTTTTTTATATAATTTTTTAAAGGATAATTTTAATAACTAATCAAAAGTATGCATTAAACAGCTAGCCCTAATTACAGCAGATTCGTAATGTGAAAGTGGTTCCCCAACTAATTACTTAAAAAATAAACATTTCCTTAAAAAAAATATATTTTTTTGTAAGTATAAAAAATATATATAAAAAAAGTTATTAATCCAACTTGATAAGGACAATGTTTACACCAATATTTATTATAATTAAAATAGTAAATTGCCAATTAAAGTAATTTAAAAAATATATGAACTGTTTAACACAGGCTTATTGTGAAAACATACCCCGTGTACATTTCTGGAGAGCGCGAAATGTGTAGCCAGAGCTATGTATGGCAACATTTAGTCTTTAAAGTGAATGCTACAAAGCTGTATGATGACACTGACAGCTTCTGTTTCTTTTTATGTATACCAGCTGACCACTTACCTCCGTGTGGACGGCTTTTTCGTCGTTACCAGTTTGCTCAGTAACTCATGTACTGTATGTTGGTGGACTTGAGACGCAAGGAATTGACTGCGATGACAGGGTTCGAGTCTGGCGAAGAATGGTTCCAGAAAGCAGGTAAACCAAAAACACAACGCTTAAAATTAAATAATCAAGTAAATAACAGGGTGAAAATGTGGTAAAATCTCAAAACGTGGTAACAATCAGGCAGCCGTGAGGGCTTTTCTTTTTCTGGATTGCTTTTGAAAACACTATCGGTCAGTCATTCAGTTGACATCGGCCTCTGGCTGATTTATGAGAGAACAGCAGGCGCGAATGACACTCGCGAGAGAAATTTGAGATCTCAAAAAGCGTACTCAGCGGCCTCTGGTGGATTCGCGAAAACAAAAACTGAAAAAAAAAAACGTAGCTCCTAAAATGTATTTCGCGATCTCCAGAAATACGTATCAAGAATGAGCCTGGGTTGGAAATGTTGGTTTATATATATATATATATATATATATATATATATATATATATACATACACACACACACACAAAACACTGAGCACTAGAAATTATTATACTATTATACCAACTGCAAACTATTGCTCCAAATATTTACTGTATTTGACCACAGCTTTTGGAATGTATAATCAGGGAAACAAGACATAAGATGAAAAGTTGATGTTTCCGCGACCCTGTTCCACCCTAACAGCTGTTCAGGAGCTTTCTTACGTCAAAAAAATATAGTGAGCAACATTGTTAAACCTGCACCGACAAGCCTTCATGTTCTCATGGAAAAGCCATTGTGTGTTTTCCAGGTGTCCACATTAACAGTGACAGAAATGTGGAGGAGATTTTTGGGCCCGTATGAATATGAGAATCACCATATTTTCGTGCATTGGTTTCTCCCGTGTCTGAAAGAAAAGCCGCAGTCTTTGATGATGGCAGTAAGTTTTCATCTGTCAGCCTTCACGACTCCCCAAAGGTTCTCTCTGGGTTGCTGTCTATTAAATTGGGATTGATTGAAACAATACGAATCGTACATTCAACACAGAAACAGAGATTTGTTCCTTTTGCTGTCTTTCCTCTCTTTTGCTTTCATTTCTTTTTTTGACAGGCCCCGGGGGCTTGTTACAGTTTTCCAAAATGCATTTCATTGCACTTCTGCAATTTAAGGTGACCGCCGGGGTACTTTGCACCCGGGCTGTACATCCATTTCCATGCTCTGTAAAAAAGAGTTTTATGCTGTTAATATAGAATCGGGGCTGTGCTTTTCTGTATGGTAAGGTGTAAAGCTCAATAAAACATACTTAGATAATTGTGTTCTGCCAGCTGGGTGCTGGAGCAGAAATATTGAAATATCCATAACTGACTTTATTTGTCATTGTGGCATTGTGCATGATATAATAACTACTGATATAATTAAGAATATGCTTGTTTTATTCACCTTATTAAATGTCATTATTTAATATTTTAAAACATCATAATCCGGTTTGCTTGTCGTAATTTATGAGTATTTTATTTTAATTGCCTCCAGTAAATACAAAATAGCTTTCACTGAAAACCTTACTTTTTTTTCTCACCATGCAGTTTTACTGTATGTAAGACTTTGAATGCATGTAGTGTTTTATTTAGTATTTAACCTCATAAATATAGACTATTTAATAATAATATATCTGCAAATGTGTGATTATGAATATATTCAAAGTAATAAAATTATGACATCCAAAGATTAGACATTCAGCAGAATACTATTTCAAAGACCTGAATGTAATCACGAAATAACATACAGTATAAACGTATTTTAGTCCCTTTTAATGGTTCAAAATCCCTCAAGACACTAATTGCATTTAATATCAATGTAAAGTGTTAAATAATGTTTAATTAAATGTCTGGAAATATTACAATTCAGGTCTCTGAACAAGCTTGCTTTTCTCTTTTTAAGTAATTAGTAAATAACTTTTTCTTTCATTCATTAATTTTCCTTCAGCCTAGTCCCTTATTTATCAGAGGTCGCAACAGTGGAATGAACCACCAACTATTCTGGCATATATTTTATGCAGCAGATGCCCTTTCAGCCACAACCCAGTACTGGGAAACACCCATACACTCTCGTATTCACACACACACACACACTCATACACTACGGCCAAATTAGTTAATCCAATTCAATGCTAACCACTGAGCCACCATGCCACCCTCAATAACTTTTTAGTTTAAGTTACTTAATTCAAAAGACTAATAACATTTTATTTAAAACACTTACCAAATAATTGTCAAATCCATTCAATCTTTTATTCATTTTCCTTTAACTTAGTCCTTTATTTTTCAGGGGATGAACAGTGGAATGAACGATAACTATTCCGGTATATGTTTTACGCAGTGGATTCCCTTCCAGCTGCAGTTAAAACCCAGTTCTGGGAAACACCAACAACTAAAAGTCATCAACCAAACCAGACAAAAGAGACATTATAACACAACATTATAAACTTCAATTTGAATAAATATTTACATAAGAAGCACACTGTTTAGGTTACTAGAATGTTTACTCTATTCTTCTCCCAGTTATATAGCCACGCATTTTTTATGTGTTTTGAGAGAAGTTGACGAATTAACATGTTGTAAATCCAGCAGAGTGATGCTCGCCACTAATTATAGATCAAATAGTATGATTAATATTCTACTACTCAAATGCAAAGGTACTTGTTATTATGTATATTTGAGAATCAAAATATCAGATTTTTCACAATTAGGACATTAGTCAATATTTGCAGAAAAGGGCTAAAAAAACAATATATGCTTAACGTAAAACAATATATGCTTAGGCCCAATCCCAATTCTATTTTTGTAGCCCTAGCCAAACATACAAAAATACATTAAAGAGACCCAATCAAGCATAAATATAATTCTAATGTGCACTTTAAAACCAGAAATGTAATTTGACAGAAAACAGAAAAACTGAAAGTTTCTTTGATTCAAGAATCCACCCCACATATATATATATTTTTTCCCTGGAATACTGTAATATGCGTTGCGTGAATTCATTCCCATAAGCCTGAAGATGAAATGATTTGTTTCTTCTCAGTAGCGCGAAGCATAAATCAACATAATGCGTCCGTGTGAAGAATTCAAACAGGAATATGATAACCTACATCATTAAGCTCAAAGTTACAGTAAGCGGATGTACAAAACTTCAGCTCTTTTATGTTGTTTTTTTGTTTTTTATGTGCTGTTTTAGGACCAAAGAAAGAAGCGCTGGGCCTTTATGCCAGTCTAATTAGCATCACGGTTCACTCTCAACACCCAAGCCTGGCCAATAAATAAAGCCACATATCTTAAAAACAGGAAATGCATGTTGTGGTGGTTGAACCATTTAGATCTCTCTCGGATCAATATCCCTTTAAAAAACAAATGGACGGCTCAAATGGCCTTTTTTCCAATTATACAGCCAGGCTGGATTTTTTATCCTTCACTCTTAAACCCGTAACTTTCGCAAATCCTGAATCTCTTTTTCCATCACACACGCACACGAACACGCACACACTCTGTTAACAGCACAAAAAAAATCATTTTCTTAGAGTAACACTTTACAATAAGGTTGTATTCGTAAATTTTAGTTAATGCATTTACTAACATGAACAAACAATGAACAATACATTGATTACAGTATGTTCATGTCAGCTAACATTAGTTAATGAAAATAGAGATGTTAGTTTACCTTACTGTGCATTAACTAAAGTTTTTAATGTTTTGTAATGTATTTGGATGTTAATAATGCATTAGTAAATGTTAAACTATTATTAATAAACCCTGTACAGACCTTGTTCATAAATAGTTTATGTTAGTAAATACATGAAACAAAGAAACCTTAATGTACGATTTTTGTCTTGTTTCTAACCTAAATATCAAAAAAGATTTGAATCAAGATATATTTTCTAGACAAGAAAAAATAGATCATCAAAATTAAGTTTGATTTTCCTCAAAACAAGCTAATTTATCTGCTAACACTTTAAAAACTTGACTCAACTTAAAATTGTAAAGCAACTTGCAACAAATCTTTTTTTTGTTGACTCAACTTCAAGGGCTTACTCACACTATGTACCGTTGCCTTGAACCTTGTCCCCCCTCCCGTTTCCTCCGATGGCCCGCACTCACATTACATTCGGGCCTGGGCACACTTAGTCATCGATGATGTGCTGTTCAGTAGTCAATATTTTTTGTTATATCGTTTAAGTCGTTTGATATGTGGTGACACACAGTCTAATATTTCGCCGAACAGATCAGCCACTTTTGACGCTCATAAACAATCATAAAGTCCTCGTGCTGCAGGAATTAGGAGGTCTGCTGAAGGCGCAGCTGTCGTGTAGTGAGGGGTTTGCGTCTTTAATAAACTACAACGTTCATTGCGTTCATTGAATGATTAATTAATCCATATCAAACAGTCCCTTAAAAGTCACGTCTTGCTTTCAGTTTCGGGCTTAGGCACGCTTGCACTCACACTGCAAGCATACCGTGCCTGAGCCCAAGTGAACCGCGCTCAGGCCCACCTCTTCCAATCGGGCCAGGGCTGCCCAAGTGAACCGTGCCTGAGCCCGATTCAGAGCACTCACACTTCTCAAACGATCCGGGAAACGGGCCTGTCACGGTTCGGATAGCATAGTGTGAGTATGCCCCAAGTCAAGTGCAGTTCTTGGGTTAAAAGTTGAGTCAACTTAACAATTTTAAGCTGAGTCTGAGTTGAGTTAAATTGTAAGGCAAAATACTACCTTATTTTTTTTTTACTCAAGACAAGTGCAATTCTTGGGTTAAAAGTTGAGTCAACTTACAATTTTAAATCCAGTCAACTTTCTTCTTCTTTTTATTTATTTATTTATTTATTTATTTATTTATTTATTTATTTATTTATTTATTTATTTATTTATTTATTTATTT
>CAIGQZ010035013.1:8339467-8356498 GCA_903798205.1 Danio tinwini | reverse complement strand
TGTTTTATGACGTGACTGCCGTTCCAGCCGCAACCCATCACTGGGAAACATCCATACACTTTCATTCACACTCATACATTACGGACAATTTAGTTTACCCAATTCACCTAGAGCATGTCTTTGGACTGTTGGGGAAACCGCAGCACCCAGAGGATACCCACGTCAACATGTGGAGAACATGCAAACTCCACACAGAAATGCTAACTGACCCAGCCGGGACTCAAGAGGTGACATCCCTACCCACTGTGCCACAGTGTCGCCGATATACTGTATATATACATTGAATATAAATTGACCTAACAGCATTTTAGATCCTTGAACTGTCATTCTGCACTGACTTTAATTCATCAGACAAAAGTTGGAATATTGTTATATTTTTAAAACCTTGTGGTTTAGTTTTCAAGAAACATTCATTAACATTTATCTTAACGAATTTCACAAACCGCACACAAACACATTTTTTAATTAAGAAATGTAAAACACGCTCAGCACTGCAGAGGTGTATTCAAGCGTGAAGAGCACGTTAATGTATTTATGAATAACTAAACTGGAAGCTCCACTGACCCGCATGCCAAACGGGATGACCTTGATTTTCTACTCAACTATTCTTCGTTTACAGCTCAAGGCGAAGGCAGTTTAGCATCTGTTGGTCAGTTCTTCAACAGCTGATCGCAGGAAGACGTTTGGGCCGCAGACTCCAGTAAATGAAATAAACCCTTCCTCGATGCTCCATATGGCTCTACCCTGAAGGCCTGGCGGCAGCCAGCTGTTCATTTCTGCACCCTTACATCCATTTAATGGCGCTTATGGCATCTCAGCATCTTCAGAACAATGTCAGCGAGGTGTGGATGGGACGCTTTTTCCGAGTGGTCCCATGGACATCCCTTTGTAATAACCTTTTGTTAATATCTCCTCAATGGCCCTCGCAATAATCACATTTTGAAGTGGCGTGAAAAGCCGGAGCGCTCTACAAGCGGGCTCGTGGCCACACAAGAATGTAATTAACTCATATTAAGTTTCATTATCGTGGAGAGCTCTCAGCTAGCATGCGGTTCAAGTGTATAATTGTCATATTAGATCCGATGCCTTTGAGAGATCAAATAGAGTCTCAATCGAGTTGTCGGAGGTGCTTTGGGCAGACGCAGATGTGACTGACACGGATCAGCTTGTTTTTTTTTTGTTGTTGTTGTTGTGTGTCTTGTTAACCAGGAGGAATCCGCTGCATCTGTTTTCTTTAATCTTGCTGTTGCGTCTCAGGTGCGAGTGATGGTATGAAGACATCATCTTCGAGACTCTGATTTGTGTTTGTAACTCTGGGCTTTTGAAGATGTGAACGCCCTGGCATATGTTCAGAAGTTCAGCGATACAATGCACTGCTAGTACAATGCTAAAATTTATTTGGATGTGGCTTTATTTGTGGAAACTAGACTTGAACTGATGCAAACAAAAATACCAAACAAAGACGAAACATTTGTGGAAGATACTTGCTACTTGAGGTGTGACTTTGTTTTTGTTTTGTTTTTTGTTCATATTCTTATGTGTAATGCCTGCCTTGCCCTTGGGAGGCAAAGTCTGATGGTGGAAAAAAATGAAGGCAGGTTTGGAACAGTTCTCCAATAGCAGAATATGTTTATAGTTTGTGTAGCTCGATTGGCAGAGGGTTGCTTTATTGTAGCGCAACAGTAATGAGTTTGGTATCAGGAAACACAAGCACTGGTAAAATGTGTATCTTTGCTCAAACATGGACGAACCTAACATTACGTTTGGTTGGGTTTATTAAAATTATGTTTTTTGACTCAACGTTTGGATACAACATCCCAGTTTTTTCTGTTGAATAGACTGTAAATTCATTCATTTTCCTTAAGCTTAGTCTCTATTTTAGAGGTCGCCACAGCGGAATAAACCACCAACTATTCTGGCATATGTTTTACGTACCGGATGCCCTTCCGGCCACAATCAAGTACTGGGAAACACCCATACACTCTCACGTTCACACACATTCAAACACTACGGCCAATTTAATTCAATTCACCTATAGTGCATGTCTTTGTATATAAATTATTATGCTTTTTGAATTTTTGTTATAACATCCCAGTTTTTTTAGAGTGTTGACTAGACTAAATTGTCATCCAAAATGTAAATGAAATGTCTTTTATTGATTCGATTGGTAGAAGGTTGTAATATTGTAGTACACAATCATGGGTTTGGTCTCATGGGTTTGGTTGCATTACTGTAGAACAGCAATTATGGGTTTGGTCTCAGGAAACAAAAGCACTCATAATTTGTGTACCTTCACTCAAATATGGACAAACCCATTATTGAGTTTGGTTGGGTTTATTTAAATGATCCTTTTTGGCCCAACGTTTAGTTACAACATCCCAGATTTTTAGAGTGTTGAATAGATTATAAATTGTCATCTAAAATGTAAATGCAAATGTATTTTATTAATTTGGTTGGTAGAGGGTTCCGTTATTGTAGTGCAGCAATCATGGGTTGTGTTTAGGAAACGAAAGCACTGGTAAAATGTGTACCTTTGCTCAAATATGGATGAACCCAATATGGGGTTTGGATGGGTTTATTTAAATGATCCTTTTTGGACCAACATTTGGTTACAACATCCCAGATTTTTAATAGTGTTGAATAGACTGGAAATTGTCATCTAAAATGTAAGAACAACGTCTAAAATGTAAGAACTAATGTACTTTGTTGATTCGATTGGTAGAGGGTTGCGTTATTGTAGTGCAGCAATCATGGGTTTGGTCTCAGGAAAGAAAAGCATTGGTTAAATGTGTACCTTTACTCAAAGATGGATGAATCCAACATTGAGTTTGGTTGGGTTTATTTAAATGATGTTTTTTGGCGTTTGGTTACAACATCCCAGTTTTTTTAATGTGTTGAATAGACTGTAAATGGTCATCACAATAAAAAAATATATATTTTATGAGTTAACAACATTAATAAATAGAGACTATCCACATTGCATTTAGGCAAACCTGCAGATTTGAATGATAACTACAGTGGCCAAGAGAGCTCAAATGCATTGCAAGCTTTAAAATCATGTGCCTTTTTACTACCAAGATGCTATTTCCGCATATATATTACTATCTAAACTATGTAAACATTTGCTCATTCTGATTCTTTAACAGGGAATAGTCAGTTCATCACTTTTCGGGGACCGTTGACACATTTCCATTGTGGTCGGCACTATTTGCATTAGTGTGTTTATCAAAATCATGAAGATGTTTTCTCAACTTGTTAGTGTCTTTATATTTCTATTTGCAGGTGTTCTTAACTTGCAGCACATTTGAGTTCTCTCAGCCACTGTAGGTAACATTGGTAATTTGTAATTTCATAGACACACAAAACACAACACTATTAAAATATTTCCATTCATGTTTATTAGGTGCTATAACCAGTAGTAAAGATCCAGTAAAAACACAGATCAGTCTTGATAATGAGGTGGAATCTGCTACATTTGTTTCTTTTAATCTTCTCGTTATGTCTCAGATGCAAGAGACTCTGATGTGAGTTTGTTTGATGATTGAATACCATATATTCAAAAGCTCAGCAATACAATACACTGCTAAAAAATTTTGGTATGTGGCTTTATTTGAAGGCACTGTGGAAACTGGTTGAATAATACTAAAATCCGTCACACTTTATTTTGATGGTCCGTTTGTTGAATTTAAGTTACATTGCATCTACATGCCAACTAATTCTCATTAGATTACAAGTAGACTGTTAGGTTGGGGTTAGGGTTAGTGTACTTGTACTTGCAAAGTTTCTTATAGTCAGTTAAATGTCTGTTGAAGGAGCAGTATCAATAGATATTAAGCAGACAGTCTACTAATAATTAAATTGACCATCAAAATAAAGTGTTATCCTAAAATCTAATGTAAACGAAAATATAGAACAAAGACAGGAACATCTGTGGAAGTTGCATTACTTGGTGTGACTTGTTTAAAATGTCTTTAGGTTTTCTTGTTTTTATTTCCATGTGTGAGGTGATGGGACATTGATTTCCCTGCCTCCCCCTGGGTGGAAAAGTCTGACAGATGGGAGGAAAATGGAGGGGGGGTTAGTAATAAGGGAAAGTTCTCCAGTAGCAGAATATATTTATGCTCTAGTTGAATTAAACAAATATTTATTACAGTGAACTGAAAATATTTACACATCAGTGGCAATACACTGCCATGCTAAAAATGTTTTGTATCTGGCTTGATTTGAAGTCACTGTGAAAACAAGACTAAAACTGATGTACACAAAAATAGCGAACAAAGCCTGAACATGCATTGCTTGAGGAGCAACTTGTTTGAAATCTCTTTTACAGTTCTTATTTCCATGTGTGAAGCAACGGGCATTGATTTCTGCCCTGCCTTGCCCTTGGGAGGCAAAGTCTGACAGATGGGAAATAAACTGAGGGGAATTGTAAAAGTTCTCCAGTAGCAGAATGTCCTTATATTCCTGCTCGCTTCCCAATGGCAGCTTTGTGATGTTCTTGTTTCTCAAAGAAGGAATCACTGCCAGACATTAGTGTCATATTATGTTCTCCAGATACTCATCTATGCCACAAAAAGGGCTTCAAATGAACCATTAAAATTGTGTGTGAAGATGGGATCAAAGTGACTTGGAGTCGCTCATGAAGCTTCTCATGAAGATTCAACATGGTGTAAAACGTCTCGAGTGATTCTCGCTCCAGATGAATAGGCAAAAGCCTGTAATGTTCCTTAAGCTTTGGCTTTTACATTTGCTCTGAAAGCAGGAAGAAAGAAGCACAGCGGGGGAGCACTGGAGCAGCTTTTAGAGATGATAGCATTTACTCCATCCTTCAGCTTGGGTGTTTATCTCATCCCATCAGTCATATGGACATGAATGATACCTCAAATCCTGTGAGTTGAGGAGATGATCTTCATGAGGAGATATGTGCTTTACAGTAATCTGACATTTTAAAATGAAAAACAGGTACTATAGTTACCTAGAAAGAGGGACCATGATACATTAAGAGATGCTGCATTCTAGTTTTACAGTATGCTTTTATTTAACAATTGCTGTAGCTCATGATTGAGTCATTTCCTTTTGAGTTGCATTATGAGACCTTGATTTCTGCTCTGAGAGCTGTTGATGTTAAAAATGTAACTCTGCAGTTTCAAAAAATAACCATTTTAATGACGTTTTTAGTGCAATATATTGTGGTGGAAATAACAACCAAGGCTCATTATTGATATGTACCCTATACATTTCTAGAAAAACACGCAACACGTCACAGGAGGTATGTTTTTTTGCTGCTTTTGTTTTCATGAATCTGCCAAAGGCCACTGTGTATGCTTATTGAGATTTTAATTTCTCTCGCAAGTGCCATTCACGCCGGCTGTTTTCACGTAAATCCACCAGAGGCCACTGTCAACTGACTGACTGACTGATCAACTGACAGACCAATTGCTGTTTTTTCTATAAAAGATCAAATAAAATCTGCAGCGAATGTTGTTTGTAAGCAGTTATCTTATTTGCCTCATTGATAATTTGTGATAATTTCTTCTTCTGTTTAAGTGTTGTTACCAAACCGTAAAACCACATGTTATATGTGAGAACACTCTCAATTAATGATCTATATGCCATGTTTAAAGTCTGTGTACTAGCATTATCAACTTGCGGAGGGACTGAGACGCTGCCTTGCCTTCTTATAAACAGCCTCTACATTACTGTCAAAATTCAGTTTATTGTCAATAACTGTGCCTAAACACTTAAAGTTTGAGAACTGCTCTACTGCTTTTTCCACTTATGATGACTGGTTTATAAAATCTAGTATCTGCTACTCTTGTTTGACTCCCCAGACATAGTTTTAATATCTTACCACGTTCTCACTCTGTTGCCTTTTGTTTTACTAGCTTTCTGGAACTGTTCTTCACCTGACTTCAACCTCATCGTCGCGGTCAACTCCTTTCTGTGTCTCAAGTCTACTGACATACATGCGAGCTACTGAGCAAATTGGTAACAGCGGAAAAGCCATCCACACAGTGGTAAGCGGTCAGCTGGTATCGCAAAAAGAAAGAGAAGCTGTCAGCATCAAACCGCCATGTAGCGTTTGTTTTAAAGATGAAATGCAGCCTCACGTACATAATTTGCGCTGTCCAGAAATGAATACTGGGGTATGTTTTCATAATGAGCTTGTGTTGGGAAATAAATAAACTGAGGTGCAGTCATGCCATTGCAGAAACTTTCAGTGAGAAAGATATATATTTTTTATACATTTAAATAATCTAAAGATACTTTATAAGTACCCGATATTATTTATTTATCCTTTGTTACCTTATAAAGAACCTTTTGTGGAAAGTTTACATAGACTCCACAGTAAAATGCTGGTTTCCACACAATCAATTTGTTTTGGGGCAACATAAATGAGCTAAGTTAACTTATTAGTTTTTACAAATTTAAGTTGATTGAACATAAAAAAAAATAAGTTGTCCCCCACAAAAAAATCAAGAATTGTGTTGTTTCAGCTCATTTTAAATAAGTAATTTGAACAAACAGCAAACATAATTGTTTGAGTGAACCACCAATGGCACCTTTATTTTTCAAAATGCATATATAAGAAAATCCTCAGAGCTTTACATTACCTAGCTTTGTATTGTAATACCAACCTTATTGTGAGACCAACCCAGACAATTAATCCAAAAAGTCAATAAAAGTCACATTGTTAAACTTTCCAACATCAAACGTTGCTGGAGCAGAGATCAATGTCCCATAATGCCATTATAGAGCTTAACTAAACAGAAAACACCCATGAATCACAAGCTACTGGCAATTGTAAGACATTATGTTTTGTTTCCTAACAATTTAGGATTTGTGTAGCTAGATTGATTAAGAATTGCATTATTGTATGGCAACAATCATGGGTTTGATCTCAGGAAATACATGCACTATACAATGTATACCTTGAATAGACTGTAAAAGATCCAAAGCCCCTGCCAAATATGTACACGTTGTGAATTTAAAATAGGGATCATCTAAAAAGTCTACACATTGTGTTTAAACAAACCTGTAATTTTTGTTTTATTTGCAGTTGTAGCTAGTATTAACTTGTATATAAATATGAAATATTATAATTTATAACTACTGTATGTTACACTTAATGATGTTTGCTATTTGTTCAAACTTCCCTTTAAAATGAACTGAAACAACCAACACAGGCTCATTGTGAATATGTAGCCTCATATACATTTCTGGAGAGTGTGAATTATGTAGCCAGAGGCATGTATGCCTGCATTTCATCTTTAAAACGAAAGCCACCGACAGCTTCTGTTTCTTTTTATGCTACCAGCTGTCCGTTTACCTCCATGTGGATGGCTTTTTCGCTGTTACCAGTTTGCCCAGTGGCTCGCCATGTATGACAGCGGACTTGAGATGCAGTGCAGATGCAGAGTCGACGTCGATGGCAAGGTTTGGGTCCATCAAAGAACGGTTCCAGGCAGCAGGCAAAACAAAAACAAAAGACAATAAAATTAAAACAAACAAGTAAATAATAGGGTGAGAATGTGGTAAGATCTGAAAATGTGGTTAAATTAGGTGGCCACAAGGGCTTTTCTTTTTTTCTGGATTGCTTTTGAAAACACTATTGGTTGGGTTTAGGTAAGTGGGTGGATAGGGGTATCGGACGGTCTGTCAGTCAGTCAGTCAGCCAGTCAGTAACAGCAACCTCTGGTGGATTTATGCGAGCAGAGCAGGAGCAAGCAGGCACTTGCGAGAGAAATTTGAGATCTCAAAAATATTGTAAACGGAAACCTGTGGCAGATTCACGAAAACAAAAACTGCAAAAATAATGTACCTGCTGGGACGTAATTTGCTCTCTCCACAAATGTATACCGGGGTCTATATCCATAACGAGCCTGGCTTGCAAACAACACAATTCTTGCATTTTAAAAACAAAAAATGGCAATACTCAACTGTTACTCAAAAAATATCCCCCCAAAAAGTATATTGTTCCTTTAAGATGGAGAGTATGTATATTGCCACGCAGGTATTTACTTGAATTTGTGATAATCCACCTAGGAAATCACTCAAATCACTCTAGTGACTACATTTCAGAAGCCTAGAATCAGGATAGCAGTTTCTGGACAGACAAGCATGCATGTTTCTTTAGAAAAAAATTATAAAATCTTTCTCCCTAGTTTAGTTTAGTTTTGGTTGTATTGTGGATTAATACTGTTAAAGCTGTGTTTCCTCCTCTGGTTTTATTCAATGCTATTGGAGCGCTGATTTCAATAGCAAGGGGTTGGGGGGCATCCTGACTTTCGTGGAGGATTGCAGAGCAAGCAAGAACTGGCCCAAATCCCTGCTGGAGGAGCACAAAGCTTCACCCTGGTTAACTTTGTACCTGGAGCAGGAACGAATGCCTTAGGTTTGAATAAAACAGAGATGCAAGAGGAAGGGAGAGATCGGGTTGTTGATGCACTGCAAAAATAATAGTTTTCATACTGTATATTGCGTTGTCATTACTAATATGCTATACATATTTATGAATGGTTGAATTACCAATAACACTAGATTTAAAAGATTTTTGGATTTATATACAACCCCAAATCTGAAAAAAGGGGCTTAACAGAAAACTCAAATAAAAAAAGAAAGTAGTGATTTCCAAATTTACTTTGACTTCTATTTCATTACAGACAATATGAACACAACATATTTCCTGTTTCGCCTGGTCAACTTAATTTTTATTTGTAATTCGACATCTTTTCCCGTGATTCAGACCTGCAACACATTCCAAATAAAGTTTGGAGAGGAGCAATTTAAGACTAATAATCAGGTAAAATGGTTAAATGATGTTTTTTGAAACAGGTGGTGTCAACAGGTGATTGTAATTATGATTTGGTACAAAAGCAGCATCCAAGTAAGGTCTAGTCCTTTAGGAGCAAAGATGGGCTCACCAGTTTTTACCAACAAATATGTGAGAAAAGGAAGCCCTATGTTAACAGTGTCCAGAAGCGCCACCGACTTCTCTGGGCTCTAAGGTATTTCAGTACTTCAGGTGTTTTTTTGAAAAAATAGTCGCCATGTGCTCCGGATCAAAGAAAAAAAGAATCATCCAGATTGTTACCAGCAACAAGTTCAAAAGTCAGGGTCTGCCATGGTATGAGATTGTGTCAGTGCCCTTGGCAAAGGTAACTTGCACTTCTGTGATGGCACCAGTAATGCTAAAAAGTACACAAAGATTTTGGAGCACAATATGCTGCCTTCTTTTCTAGGGATGCCCATGCATATTTCAACAAGACAATGCAAAACCACATTCTGCATAGATGACAAAGTCCTGGCTGCGGAGGAAGAGGATACAGGTACTTGACTGGCCTGTCTGCAGTCCTGACCTGTCTCCAATAGAGAATGTGTGGCGTATTTTGATGCGCAGAATGCAACAAAAGAAGACCCCGTACTGTTGCCTACCTAAGACCTGTTTGCAGGAAAAATGGGACAAAATTACACCTGAAGCACTTCATCACTTGGTGTCTTCAGTCCCTAAACATCTTTTAAGTGTTGTGAAAAGGAATGACAACATTACAGAGTGGTAAATGCTTTACTGTCCCAACTTTTTTTTAAATGTGTTGCAAGAACCAAAATTGGAAAACGTGTTAATTTTGAAAAATAATAAATAACTAAAAATATACATAAAGAGGAACACATTAAATAATGTTTGCTGTATTGTCTGCAATGAAATACAAGTCAAAGTAAATTTAGAAATCACTACTTTATTTTTTATTTGCATTTTCTATACTGTCCCAACTTTTTTTATTTGGGGTTGTGTATGTATTGGTCACACTTTAATTTAGTGTACAATATTAACGAACCATTAACAAAGACTTTTCGCTTAATAAACTACTAATAAACTACTTATTAATAGTTAGTACGTTCGTAGTTGGGTTTAGGTATTAAATATGATTACGTAAAATGATATCATACATTATAAGTGCTAATAAACAGTTCATATCTTAATAATAGACAGGTAATAAACCAGTAGTAAATCGTGTGAATTGTTACTTAAACAAAAGTGTTACAGTTTTTTGTTGTTGTTGTTGTAGTTGCTAGGGCACAACTTGGTCGTTGCTAAGCTGTTTTAAATAATTGCTTTCTGGCACAAGTAAATATTTATACTTGTGTTGATGACATGAGCAACTGTCGGTGCCTAATGGAGCTCCACAAATCTGAAAATATAATTATACTGCAGCACAAAGAGCTGTGAAAATTTGCATCAGTAAACACTTTACATTAAACATTACATTTTGAAATAAAACAACTAAAATTGTACTTTCTTATACTGAAGTTGCTTTTTTTTAGGTAGAACTTTGAAAAATCACATGGAGTATCACAATATGTATTAAATTGTAATTTGTTTCTATATAAATAGTTTTATTATTTTCATTAATTTTATTATTATTATTATTCTTTATTAGCAGTAGTTGTAAAATAAATTACAATGATTAATTTTATAATTCCCTATAAAATATTATTCCAAGTAAACATTAAAGTACGTTGTATTTTGTTGCTAGTAGAAGTGTAATAAAAATAACCATTTTGCAATTATCATAAATTACATTTTTTGACTGATTTCACAATAATTCTAATGTATATTTCAAATGATTATTAAATTTTTCAGCATATACTGTATTATAACAAAATTTTAATTAGCTGTATGGCTATAATTGAGTATATATATTTATATATAATATGGTAGTAAATATTAAAATATATTGCATTTTGTTGCTGTTGTTAGTAGGCGTTTAATAATAATAAAAATAATAACAATACTAAAAATAATAATAGCCTATTTTTGTAAATTACATAATTTGACAGATTTTACAAAAAATCTAACAAATATTCAAAATTATTGTTGCATTTTGCAGTAGAGTTTATTTTAAAAATCATATGCTTGCTTGTATATTTGATAATTATGTATGGTTATTGTTGTTTCTGCATAAAACCCTCTGGAAATCTAATCAGTGTCAGATATTTCCCAAAGTGGTCTCTCCTTAAGGATTCCAAGTGCAAACGTTTTACCGTAGAATTGAAGTGCTTTAACATAAAAAAAAACAAAACAAGCTGCACATTTCTGCTTTTAAACCCTCCGGCCTGCTAGCCTTCTACATTTCCATTAAGTCCGTAAGTATATTACTGTAAACGCATTTCCTGTTAGTTAGATAAACTGAGGGGTACTGGAAATAACCTTCAACTGCATATGGCTCTTCATTATTACTCAGCATTTGCTTAGGAAGTGGGTCAGCTTTGCACCACTTCATACATGTTTGGTCAAAAGATTCTTGTTTTTAAAATGAATTTTCGTTTGATTTAATTAGTATCCTAATTTTAAAGTCAACGTGGCATTAAAATGTGCTAATATTTCTACTATTTAGGGCTTGTTATAAATTATATATCTGTGCACTTCATTATTTTGTAGAATTCCATTCACCCTCAGAATGTTTTATCAAATACTATTACCTTCCCTTGCTCCATTAAAAAGACTTCACCTCTGGTCACATGGAATGCCTTTAGGGTGGGGCTGTCAGTCATTTTGGGGAGGGCTATCAGGATTATGTCTTGTTTCTGCTCTGAATTCATCCATTCTTTCATCTTCCTTTATTTTGTTGGCAACACCTATCTTCCAATAATCCAATCAGATCCCAATGGATAAAATCATGCACCGGCCTTCATTTTTTTTTTTTTTTTCAAGATCATTTTGATTGGATGTTCTTAAACTTGTAAACTCATGATATGGGAAAAAAGGACAATTATAACTTCCATTTCATGTCAAATTTAAAGTACACATGAAATCAAAACTAACCATATTGGTTTTGTTAGCTGACATTGCTAGTTTAGTGGTGAACGATTCATCTGTGCATGTCATTAGGAAAAAAAATGTTTGCCCTTGTAATCTTTAATTGAAATCTGAAAATGCACTTCCTGTTTGTTTTCAGTTAAATTCTCTGTCTGAGGTATCGGGTGTGGCTAACATACTTAACCACGCCCCTCCAGCTGTCAGTTTTGACAACAAACAGAAGTGGTGAGGAAGGTTAACCTTTCGGAAACCCTTTTCGGAAACGTATCCCTATATACATTTCTGGAGAGCACCAAATCTGTTTCATGAAGGGGCAATGTTTTTTTTTTGTTTTTTTTTTTGCAGTTTTTGTTTTTGCGAATACACACTGTGTGCACTTTTTGAGATCCCAAATTACTCTCGCGAGTGCCATTTGTGCCTGATCTTCTTGTGTAAATCTACCAGAGGCCACTGTCGCCTGACCCATTGATTATCCCATTCGCTCCAAAATACTTTCAACATATCACCACCAACACGCGTGGCGATCGTATTTTGGACCATTGCTACTCTCCGTTCCGGGATGCTTACAAATCCCTCCCCCGCCCACCATTTGGCAAATCAGATCACTCTTCTGTTCTGCTCTTGCCTGCTTACAGGCAGAAACTGAAACGGGAACCACCCACCCTCAGGACGTTTCAGAGCTGGTCGGACCAATCGGATTCCATACTTCAAGACTGTTTTGATGACGTTGACTGGGAGATGTTCCGGGCAGCTTCTGATGACGACATCGAAGTGTACTCAGACACAGTTACGAGCTTTATCAGGAAGTGCATAGAAGACGTGGTCCCAACAAAAACTGTCCGTATCTACCCCAACCAAAAACCATGGATCAACGGCGAAGTTCGAACAGCCCTATCAGTGCGAACTTCCGCCTATAAATCCAGAAATGCTGAGGAACAAAAACAAGCAAACTACAACCTCAGGAAAACGATCAAAGCAGCAAAACGTCAATACAAAGACAAGATAGAGGGTCAATTTAACACCAATAACGCAAGGAGCATGTGGCAGGGACTTAATTACATCACGGACTTTAAAAGTAATAAATCCACCACTGTGAACATTGCTGCGTCTCTCCCGGACGAGCTCAACTCATTCTACGCCCGCTTTGAAACCCAGGACAGCGCGCACACACAGCGCGCTCCCGCGGCCAATACAGAAACCGCCAGCACACTCACTGTTTCTGTAGCGGATGTAACGAGATCTTTCCGTCGCGTGAACATCCGAAAAGCTACGGGCCCAGATGGCATCCCTGGACGTGTACTTAAAGCATGCGCACACCAGCTAGCGGGGGTTTTCACGGACATCTTTAACCTCTCGCTCTCTCGGTCTGTGGTTCCCACATGCTTTAAGACAGCTACTATTGTGCCAATACCGAAATCAGCTAAAACCACATGCTTGAATGACTGGCGTCCGGTTGCACTGACACCCATCTTCAGCAAGTGCTTTGAGAAGCTGATTAAAAATCACATCTGCTCTGTACTGCCCGCTAACACTGACCCTCTGCAATTTGCATACAGAAACAACCGCTCCACTGATGATGCAATTGCTTTCACCCTGCACACTGCTCTGTCTCACCTGGAAAACAAAAACACATATGTGAGAATGCTGTTTGTGGACTACAGCTCAGCATTCAACACCATAGTGCCTGCCAAGCTGGTGGTGAAGCTCCAGGCTCTGGGCCTACACAGCTCTCTGTGCAACTGGATCCTGGACTTCCTGTCAAGCAGACGCCAGGTGGTCAGAATGAACAACATCACCTCATCCACTCTGATCCTCAACACTGGTGCTCCACAGGGCTGTGTTCTCAGCCCACTCCTGTACTCCCTGTACACACATGACTGTACATCCAAACACAGCTCCAACGTCATCGTTAAATTTGCTGATGACACAACGGTGGTGGGCCTAATCACAGATGATGATGAGACGGCCTACAGAGAGGAGGTGCACACTCTGACGCAGTGGTGTCAGGAAAACCACCTCTCACTCAACATCAGCAAAACCAAGGAGCTGGTGGTGGATTTCAGGAGAGAGAAGAATGAACACACTCCCATAACCATCAACGGGACACCAGTGGAGAGAGTCAGCACTTTCAAGTTTCTTGGAGTACACATCGCTGAGGATCTGACATGGACTGCTCACACAGACGCAGTGTTGAGGAAGGCACAACAACGCCTCTTCTTCCTCAGGCGCCTCAGGAGGTTTGGAATGAGCCCCCACATCCTCCGCTCGTTCTACACCTGCACTGTGGAGAGCATCCTCACTGGCTGCATCACCACCTGGTACGGGAACAGCACCAGCAGCAATCGCAAAGGTCTACATAGGATTGTGCGAACTGCTGGACGTGTAGTAGGAGGTGAGCTTCCCTCCCTCCAGGACATCTACACCAGGAGGTGCATGAGAAAAGCCAAGAGAATCATCAGCGACTCCAGCCACCCAAGCCATAGACTTTTTTCTCTGCTACCCTCAGGCAGACGGTTCCGCAGCATTCGGTCACGCACCAGCCGACTGAAGGAAAGTTTCTTCCCTCAGACTATCAGGCTGATGAACACTTAACACACCCCACACAAACTCTCCCATACTCCACACTGCACACCATAAAGATGTAGCATGCACTGCACTTTAACCAATCTATACTTAAACAATACTGCCTACAACTATGTGTACACCTATCCATTGTACGCATCACTGTCACATTGCCAAATTTACACTGTTTTGTTTCTTTTTTGTGAGTATGATGTTGTATTTTGCACTGTCTGTATTTGCACTGTCTGTATTTTACACTGTCGCTGTATTTGCACTGTCTGTATTTTGCACTGTCTGTATTTTGCACTGTTGTTGTATTTGCACTGTCTGTTTTTTGCACTGTTGTTGTATTTGCACTATCTGTATTCTTCACTGTCTGGAGCCAGCACCTAAGCTTTTCACTCATCATAGCACACGTGCTGCTGATGATGTGACAATAAAAGTGATTTGATTTGATTTGATTCTCCTCTTTACCTAAACCCAACCGATAGTGTTTTTAAATGCAATCCAAAACTTAAGGCCAGAACATGCACTGTAAAAAGCAATTAAATGGCTTTACTTAAAAAAAGAGCAAACTCATTGCCGTTTAATTATTAAGTAAACAAACTATGTGCACAATTATAAGTCAATGGGTTTACAGACTTTTTTAAAAGTAAAATCAACTTGTTGCTTTTAAGGCAACAGGTTTACTCACTTATTTAAAGTGCACTAACTAATCGCTTTTTACAGTATGCTGCTATGACTTACTCTGCATTATAAAGGAAAAAAGTCACTTGACTTGAGCGTAAAGCTGAGGGAATGTGGATGGGATGAGTTCATCTGCTCTAGCTGCTTGTCTAAGTCAGTCTTTCTAAGCCCCGTGGGTCGAATCTCCCCCCCACTCGTCCTGCCAACATCTGCAGAGAAAGAGAAACTAATGCAATCAGTCGCTCATTTTCTGCCATACAGATGGATGGAGAGACTCTAGTGCAGAGAGGAACTTTTTTATCGCCATAAATTTCTCCATGTCACGTGATACTGACCGCACAATACATGACTAATTGTGAATGGTTTTTTTTTCTTTTCTTTTCAGGCTGTTCTGTGTGCGTTTAACGCCTTAAAGCAGAACATGCTATAAAGGGTCAAATGAGGTCTGAATGAACTCAGATTATTAGTATTAAAGGTTTGCAGCATAAGGATCATTAGTAACTTAAATCATATGGCTTAAGTGTTGGGGGTATTTTAATATATTTTGATATAATGTGTGATGGTGAAATCTGTTAGCTATTAAATATTTAGTTGTATATTTTTTTACACTCGGTGGCTTGGTGGCTCAGTGGTTAGCACTATCGCCTCACAGCAAGAAGGTCGCTGCTTCAAGTCCCGGCTGGGCCAGTTTGCATTTCTGTGTGGAGTTTGCATGTTCTTTGCGTGTTGGCGTGGGTTTCCTCTGGGTGCTCCGGTTTTCCCCACCGTCCAAAGACATGCGGTATAAGTGAATTGGATGAACTAAATTGGCCTTGATATATGAGTGTGTGTGTGTGTGTGTGTGGGTGTGTGTGAATGTGAGTGTGTATGGGTGTTTCCCAGTACTGGGTTGTGGCTGGAAGGGCATCTATTGTGTAAAACATATGGTGGAATAGTTGGCGGTTCATTCTGCTGTGGTGATCCCTGATAAATAAAGGAGTAAGCCGAAGGAAAATTTAATAATTTTATACACTCCAAATGCCAGGTTATTTTAACTCAATTCCGGGAGTAATAGGGACAAACCCAACTGCTGTTTCTTTTATAATTGTTTTTATTTTATTTAAATTAATAGGAACAAAATTAACCCAATGTTTGGGTTAGTCCATATTTTACCCAGTTTGGGTTTAAATAACCCAGCATGTCTTATAGTTTACCAGCAGATATATTTGTGTAGCAAATATGAGAACTAATCAAAATATGTCAGAGTGTCAGCAATATTATTTTAATATTTTATGCACAAATAAATTATTTAATATTTTTGTAATATCAAACAAGTAACTGTATAATAGTAGTAGTAATAATAATAATAATAATACATGTATGTATTTATTTATTAACTGAAGTAATTTACAGTCTTCATATTACTTATTTCATAACTAGGATTTCTAGCATAATATATTTTATAACCAAGTATATTGCATTAGTACTGCTAATATAATAATAATAATAATAATAATAATAATATATTCATTGTATTATATATTTATTTTATATTTTAACTTACTAATATAAATTTACAAATAAAAAGCACAACCGCCTGACAGCAAGAAGGTCGCTGGTTCTAGCCTCAGCTGGTCAGTTGGCATTTTCTGTGTGGAGTTTGCATGTTCTCCCCGTGTTAGCGTGGATTTCCTCTGCATGCTCAGATTTCCCCTACAGTCCAAAAACATGCGCTATACTGTAGGTGAAGTGAATAAACTAAATTGGCCGTAGTGTATGAGAGTGTGTGAATGTGAAAGTGTATGGGTGTTTCCCAGTGATGGGTTGCAGATGGAAGGGCATCCGCTGCGAAAAACATATGCTGGATAAGTTGGCCATTCATTCTGCTGTGGCAACCCCAGAGGGACCAAACCCAAAAGAAAATGAATGAATAAATGAATATTATATTATATTATATTATATTATATTATATTATATTATATTAT
>CAIGQZ010035013.1:8325221-8339457 GCA_903798205.1 Danio tinwini | reverse complement strand
TTATATTATATTATATTATATTATATTATATTATATTATATTATATTGTATTTTTTAACTCAAGTGAAATACAATGTTGCTATTATCTGTATTACAGTGGTATATTAACATTGTCATTTGATGTTGATCATAATTTAGAGTCAGATCTATATAATGATAGTTTAACCTTTTCACAGTTTTGCATTTAAATACAGTCTTCTGAATGTCTATTAGTATTCTGTTAGGTTCCTGAATGGTTTCTCCCTAACCAAACCCCATGTCATCACTTCCCTAGCCAAAACATTACCAAACACGTCTGAGAATAATCTGTGAGCAGTAATATTTTTAAAAAGCAGTGGTTTGCCTCTTCTTTGAACTTCATAACAATACTCGGATGATGCAATGCTGCTGTGGGACACCAGTAGCTCACGCTGGCCACTTCCACTCCACCGGCTCTCCTTTCCTCAATCTGTGCAATCCAGTCGGGATGGTCACTCTTCTGGAAGCTGGAGGAAACAGATGTGTTGAGATAAGAGAGATGTTGACCCCATCCTGAAAAGGAACCCCCCCCCCCCCCCCCCATTCACAATTCTCTCGGTTTCTTTGTCTTTCCAGCTGCTTCCGTCTGACGCTTTACCCAGAAACAGACACTTGGGTCTGTCAAGCACCCTGCACCTTCAGTTTAACGATGCTGTGTGTAAATCATTCGTGTTTATTTGGATCTGCTCTGCTGTTTTTATAGTTGTGTGTGATGGTTTGTGAGCGACTGAAGGCACATGAGTTGAGCAGTTGGACCGGCCACTTTATTAGGTACATCTTTCTAGTACTGGGTTGGACCGCCTTTTGCCTTCAGAACTGCCTTAATTCTTCGTGGCATAGATTCAACAGAGTACTGAAGCTTTTGGTCTATATTGACATGATAGCATCAGAGTTGCTGCAGATTTGTCGGCTGCACATCCATGATGCGAATCTCCCGTTCCACCACATTCCAAAGGTGCTCTATTGGATTGTGATTGATGACTGTAGAGGCCATTTGAGTACAGCAGACTCATTATCATGTTCAAGAAACCAATCAGAGATGATTCATGTTTTATGACAAGGCAAGTTATCCTGCTGGAAGTAGCCATCAGAATTATGAGTGCACTGTGGTTATAAAGGGATGGACATGGTCAGCAACAATACTCAGGTAGGCTGAGGCGTTGACACAATGCTTAATTGGTACTAATGGGCCCAAAGTGTGCCCCACACCATTACACCACCACCACCAGCCTAAACCGTTGTTACAAGGCAGGATCCGAATGTTGCAGCAGAAACAGAGACTCATCAGATCTGGCAACATCTTTCCAATCTTCTATTGTCCAATTTTGGTGAGCCTGTGCCTGTTCTTAACTGACAGGAGTGGCACCCGGTGTCGTCTTCTGCTGCTGTAGCCCATCTGCCTCAAGGTTTGATGTGTTTTGCATCCAGAGATGCTCTTTTGCATACCACGGTTGTAACAAGTGGTTATTTGAGTTACTTTGCATTTCTATCAGCTCAAACCAGTCCGGCCATTCTCCTCTGACATCAACAAGGCATATGCACCCACAGAACTCACTGAATTTTTTCTCAACCCTAGAGATGGTTGTATATAAATACTCAGTCCAGCCCATCTGGCACAAACAACCATGCCATGTTCAAAGACACTTAAATCACCTTTCTTTCCCATTCTGATGCTCGGTTTCAACTGCAGCAGATCATTTTGAACATATTTACATGCCTAAATGCATTGAGTTGCTGCCATGTGATTGGCTGATTAGAAATTTCTGTTAACGAGCAGTTGGACAGGTGAACCTAATAAAGTGGCCAGTGAGTGTACATTCCCAGCTTTCTTTTCTCAGTTTTGCCAAAGTTGTCAGTAATGTTGATTATTACTCTGTGCATTATGTAAAAACATGCGAGAGAAAAAAAAATCTATGCGGTATGCAAGTAAACATAAGAAAGAAAACGAATCACAATGCATTATGCAAATAAATGCAAGAAAGCTTTATTACAATTCAAAATGCAAACTATAGTTATATTACAGAATGATGTTAAATCTACATCTTTTAGCAATGTAAATCAACACAGTCCTCATAATGCTATATATAAGCACCTTTTGTAATCGTTCCATCCAGTCAACATTTCTGCATATAAGTGCTGCATTTTTCAAAGTTGTGTTGTAATGGTGTGAAAGTCTATCTCTGCTAGAGTGGAGATTTCAGCATTAAATCCCCGGCTTTTCGGAAGGTGTATTTCACTGCTCGTCTATTGCGCTTAGATAAAGATTCTAAGGTGAGCGGACCTGGAGGACATCTTCAAAGCGAGAAGGACATCAGAGGAAAGTGAATGAACCGGCTGCCCTCTCCTCCACACACTTAGAAAACACTTCATGTGCGACGCTGCTGCCGGCCAGCCTGTCACAGACATCACACACCGCAGCGTTTCACTGCCATTCACTTCATTTACTTTAAGCAGCTTCAAAACTCCTCAATGTGCTCTGCTAGCTGTAGAGAATTTTACAATGACAAATCTAAATGTGTTTTAGAGAGCAGCATCTACAAATATGACTTTAAAATGATTGGAGATATATTCGAAATGCATCACAAGAAGACTTTATGATACTTATGTACTAAAGCATTTTTGTCAGGCTATACTTACTGTTCTGCTATAGTTATTTTGATCTGAATACCAAAATGCATGTAGCTATCGAAAGAGAAAATATAAATACTACAGAAAAATGAATAGTACTTTTGAAAAGGTTTCAAATAATGTACACTTAAGATGAGATTTAACATTAAAATATGTTTATATTTATTTTTAAGTCATTATAACTTACATTACATTGAACTGACATATTACACGAATCTCTGAAATACCTAATTCTGTTTGGTCAAGCACAACATTTCAAGGTATGTTATTCTCAGATAACAACCAGTAAAACTAATATCACAAGCTCATCTGTGGGTACTTTGAATCATCTTGAACATTGGTAAATCTTATCTTATAGTTATGTTTTAACTAATTGGCACCATTTTTTGTAGATTAATAAAATTGTTGATAGTTGTTTTTTAGCTCAGATACAATTTTTGTGTGTCTAATTGTTTAATTTTGTGGCAAGTAGCTACATAATAAGTAGTATAATGTACATCCAGCTGGTTGTTTTACAGAATAAAGCCCTCCAGTCTTATACAACAGTTGATAAGCCTTCACAACTCTATAAAAAAACAAAACTTGAAACATGGTTACCTTATTTTAGAATATTAAAAGAACATAAAAATGTGTTGCCATCACATCATCTTTTGCAGTGCAGAAACAGAAGCATTATTAAAACATAATTGGAGTCTTTGTGTAGCAAGTGAAATTCTGTTGGTTGTATATATATATATTTTTTTTTTCTGGTAACCCACTTGAAGTTGAAGTAGAACTTACATTTCTACAAAGTACATTGATCTATACGCAATGCTGTATCCATAACACTAGGGGCTCTGTTTTAACGATCAACCACATGATCTAGAGCAGTGATTTCCAAAGTGGGGGTTGCGGGACAATGGCTGGGCGTTGTTTGGTGATTTCCAAACATCAAATACATTTTATGAACCTATTAGAATGACTATATTTTATCCATAACCCACATAAGATAAAAGTAGTAGTTAATAGTTACATAAAAAACTAGAACATGCTAATAAAAAGCCATCAACCTTTACATTTGTTTTCATAGGATTAGTGTGTTTACGTTAAATTAACAACACAGCAATAGTGTCAGATGCAGCAGATTGATTTTATAGCACCAGGTTAAAATTTCTGACACCTTTATGGCAATCAAATACATAGAAAATTAATACAGGCCATAACTGAACAATGAGGATGATCTTGCAGTCTCCTAATATGCTCATGTTTATATAGGCCAATTGATGTGCAAACAGCGTTTGTATATTTATAACCACCTCCGAGGATGCTGGAGATCACGAGTCACTGGCTTTGTTATTTTGGGGGTCCTGGGCTGAAAACTTTGGGAGCCCTTGATCTAAAGTGTATGATACAGCTTACTTAGGGTGTGTCCAAATCCACTTTTGTTGTTTTAAGGACAAGAAACAACGTTGGAGTGCACGGCACATGGTCTAAAATCTTTGTCCTCATTCTCTTAATGAGTTATGGTTGTGTTTTGGGCATAACGTGCATTAAACCAATCAAAGTATCATCTTCTGTTCCCTTTAAGAGTGAGTTATGTTGCACCATGGCACTTTTGCTATTTACATGTCAGGCATTTTAAGGGAAAAAACTGAACGCTTCAATCTACAGAATGAGCAGGATTCAACCAAAGCCCCTTGAGGTGAAGAAGGTTTGGGTTGAGGTTGGAGTAGACAATACAATTCTTTTACATTTTAATACTTATATTTTTAATATTTGGGTGACGCGGTGGTGCAGTGGGTAGCGCTGTCGAAACCAGCAAAAAATACTTGCATCACACCAGAGGCATCATAGCGGCAGATGTATGAAAGAGCTCTCAGTGTCAATAAGAATGCTTGCATATTGATTCATCCAGCATGAACACAATATACTGTGTGTGCCTTTAAGATGTGGGACATGATTATAACTTTTGGAAAACAAAAATCAATGCCTAGTGCTCAAACACTTAACATGATCATATAAATATTATAAAAGTGTATAATGAATTAATTATTTGATTGAAGTGCTTCTTGATTTGTGGCCAGGGTATATATGTTTTCCTCCCTTGATTTCATATTTGGCCTTAAGACACTAGAAATAACATTTTCTCCGGAACATATCACATTCGTTGTGTAGAGGCTTTCTGCTTTGGTCTTGAACAAATCAGTTGCCATCCTCATGTCGTCAGTCACTGCTCTTGAGAATGTCCATCAGGTTCTTCTGTATCTCCTGAGAGAGATTGAGTCTCATCTGAGGGAGTGCGAGTGAAAGAGAAAGCGCAGAGTTCTAACAAGACAAGAAGCCAATCAAAGCGCAGGGCTCTGCTGGATCTGACAGAAGAGGTGATAACAGCCTTTGAACCCCAGCCTGCCGAAGGCCCCCGGCTTGGCTCTAGCTTGGCCTTCCTTTGATACCAACCTCAGAGAGCCAGAACTTTCCAGATCTATCACTGCAGGAGACGTGTACGCATACACACACACGCTGATACTGATCTCAGACCTGTGAGAGTTCATCACACTGAACATCAGTTAGGAATGAGAGTGATGCCATGTTTGCGTCAAAACTCAACCAAGCCTTTTTGTAGACTGTTGAGTAACACTTCGAGATAACATTCATTGATGATAAACAACTGTTATAATCCCTGTTCCGAAATGTAACGTACTGCCTATTTTAAGGCAGAGGAGTTTCACGGCATGAAGATGCACTTACAAATGCTGGTACCTTCTTGTGGCCAATCAATAAATGAAAACAATCAATAAATGAAAAGATAATTCATATTAAGTCGATTGTTCAGGCAAGTGCCTCCAAGCTCCAGTCCAGTCACACTCTGCACAATGATATGTCTTCTTTATTTCAAAACTGATTCAGATTATTAGTTCGTTAGCACAGATCTCGATGAACTAAAACATATGTGACATTGAAAAGAAGAAGAAACATTAAAAAATATATAAGCACAGCAATGGGTCCACAAGACTGGAGTTGGTATCTAGGGATGCATCGAAGTGAAAATTCTGGGCCAAAACCAAAAAGTCTAGATGCACTTGGTTCTGAAAACCAAAAGCTTTGTAATAAAGATGTATTATCAGCACGAACACTTTATGATTGTTTATGAGCGTCAAAAGTGGCTGATCTGTTTGGCGAAATTTGTTACTGCATATCAAACGATTAAAACAATATAACAATATAAAGAAATCTCCATTGTGCTGTGGGAGAGAGCTTCTCTTCTTAAACAGTGCAGTGCATCATTGATGACGTAAGCTTGCTCAGGCCCGAATGTAATGTGAATGCGGGCTGTCGGGGGTGACGGGAGGGGGAACAAGCGTGCTTCGGCCCAATTCAAGGTACATAGTGTGAGTACGCCCTTAAAGATCTAGACACTTCAAAGTGGTGATGGAAGTCTGGATCTGGGCCCAGTGGCTTTGCTAGGAATTCTTGGCCCTCTACACAAGCTTCTGTTTCCCTCATTATAGAGTGTTCTGGTGTTTCAGTGTGCCCACCTCTATAAACAATTGCGTACCAGGAACCCAACAACCTTTGTGTTTGGGCCCATCCAAACCTCTAGCCCCTATATGCATTCTGTCCCCTTTTGCACCCCACTTACAACACCCATATCTGGGCAAAAAAGTTTCATTCAAATGCATTGCAAAACCTACAGTGAATGCCCAACTTCTGTAGTAAATTGCTTGTAAGGAAGGTTCAAACCAGGGCATGACAGTAGTCTGTATTTGTACATCAAAATAGGACCAAAGCCCAGCATACTTATCAACTCTGTGCACTTTTGACTTTTAGCTGTGCATCATTCTCCTCATCAGTTTCGCTAACTGAACATCCAATCAGAGTGATTTCTGTCATAGTATGGGCTCTGCTACCAATTCAACATGCTCAATTGGCGGAAAGTCTGGACACAGGGATCCAGCGGTATGAGACATACTGCAAAAACTGGGCCGACAGATGCTCAGAAACAGCCTGACATTGCTTAACAGCTGCTTGCTGTCCGTTGTGTGTGTCACGGCCTTTGTATGAGTTAAACTGATTATTTTTTTGACACTTTTATAGTGCTTTTTGTCATCTAGGACGGTGGTTCCCAACCCTAGTCCTAGAGTACCCCCAACAATACTTGATTTAGACATCTATAATATCTTAAGATATTTCAGGTAGATTTTGGTGAGTTTAAGGGAAACATACAAGATATGCAGAGTTGGTTGTACTTCAGGACCCACAGATCCAGAAACCTGACCTCCCAAGTTTTGGCAATGTATTTCACAAAATTTCTCATTATTCAATAAAGAAAGTCAGCCCAGTTAAGAATTAGTAAAAAAAACTGTTTAAATATCCCCATTAAAGGAGAGCAAAGGAGAAAAGATGTCACACCAAGACGTTCATGTAAAGGTCATGGAAAAGTTATTTTCCTGCTCTTTTTTTTTTTTTTTTTTTTGCACCGTTCCTTTATTCATGGCAGATTTGGTCTGCGAGACACGTGCTCTTTGGCCTGAATGATGTTTCATAGTTCTTATCCAACTGTGTGATGCCTTTCTGTCTGCTGTCTTCATAGCCAACTGCTTTCTAAAGCAACTTCATTACTGAAATGGAACAGTCATAAGCAGGACTGGAAATGGGGTGAAGTGAGAGTCTGGTAAGTAAATGTAGTGAGGGATGCTCTTCTAGTTGAAACAGGTTCGATTTTTAAGGGAACTGAAGAGGATGTCAATCTTGTTTATAGCCTAGAGAAACCATCCAAGTCACAAGATCATCTGTGTCTGGGGTTGCACACTGTTGGCTTTTGGGAATCCCGCCGGGACATTCTTCCAGTCAGTGTCCCGAGCAACAACAAGATTATTTCAAAGCAAGTTACTTCAGGCTAAGTTAACCCTCAATCACAAGATGCCTCACTGCCTGATGTCCTCATAGCTAACTACATTTTAAGGCAACTTCATTACTGAAAGTGAACGATCACAGGAATGACTGAAAATGGGGAGAAACGAGAGTCTGAGATGTGAAGTTAGTGAGGGGTGCTTTTCTGGTTCAAACAAGTAACATTTTTTTTAACTGAAGAGGATGGTAAACGTTTGTTTAGCCGAAACAAGCTGTACAAGTTATAAGTTTATTTGCAATGTTTATGACAGCACAATGGCTTAGTGGTTAGCAAGAAAAGTCACTGGTGCAAGTCTTGGCTGAGCCGGTTGTCACTTCTGTGTGGAGTTTGCATATTCCCCTCATATTAGCATGGTTTTTCTTCGGGTGCTCTGGTTTCCCCCACAGTCTAAAGACATGCAGCATAAGTAAATTGAATAAACTAAATTGGCCGATGTGTGTATGGGTGTTTCACAGTACTGGGTTGCAGCTGGAACGACATCAGCTGCATAAAACATATAGCGGAATAGTTGGTGGTTCATTCCGCTGTGGAGAGCTCTGAAATAGACACTAAGCCAAAGGAAAATTAATAAATAAGCAATGTTTATTTCAAATTGAGCAAATTCATGCTATTGTATGTTCTATGCTAGTCCAATGTTAGTAGCCAGGACTCGATCCAGCGACCTTCCTGCTGTGAGGTGACAAGGCTAACCACTGAGCTACCGTGTCGCTTGACTGTGTTTGTCTGATAAAAAAAAGTCATATATACTGTAGTACCTAGGATGGCTTGAAGAGAAGTAAATTATAGTGTAATTCCATTCAAGTATAGAAATTGAGTGTGTTCACACTTGTAGTTTAGTTCTTATGATCTGGACCAAAAATAAATATATACTTTTTAATATGTAGCCCTGGTTTGCTTAGCAACAGTGGCAGAACATATTGAAATAATGCTGTGTGGTAGGAACTAAAAGTGCTCATTGTGTGTTCATATATGTGATATTTTTTATCACTTTTATGATGTCTTTGATATGTTTCACTCATATTTCAGTCGAATTACACCAGTGCCTGTGGACGTGTACCATGCCCTATCCTTTTAGCAATCTTTAATCAATTATTTGATTTGAACCAATATTTGGATAGCAGTGTTCACAAATATTCAAATTAACCTCATGAACAGAGCATTCACACCAGGGTTCATTTTAATCCAACCAAACCTGCCAAGTGTTAACACTGTGAAACTGTGCTGCAGAAGTGTTTTGCCAGAAACCGATATACTGTTACAGTTTGGTCCCAAAACAAATTGAACTGTTTGTCAGTAGTTATATTGAGTGATACTAATTAAGCTGCCACTTATACAGGTTCTCAATAAATAAACAAAGAAACTTCAGAACTAGGCTTCTCTCCATTGAATCTTGCCCATTTCCAGCACCGATCATAAGTGACTCAACTGAATCTGCAAAAACTCCTTTAAAGAAACACTTACTCATTTCAGCATAATATTCAAGAAACTTTAGTACTGTACCATACCTGCAATAGGCATAATGATATTGTTCAGTGCTGCTACCTAGTTATCTAGCTGGGGACTATTTTCAAAGGCTGTCCAACATCATTGCACCTGCTGCAGCCATGGTACTGCAGCAAATTTCCTTGATTATTACTCTGCTACAAGAGTATAGTTTCTAGCCATATTGACCTGGAAAGTTTCAACTTTTCATTTTCTGTCAGTCTTAGTACATGATGTAACTATAGAAGAGTCAAACTTTAATGTTTTTATTTTTTGATGCTAATGCAGTGCTTCCCAGACATAAACTTTACTTGGGCGGGCCAGGTATATAAACGGCCCCTCAAGTATATTTGGCAACACTTTTTTTTCACTTTTATTATCATCCTATTGCATTGTTTAAATCCGCCCAAGATAATCAAACATCTGTGATTGATTAAACAATGTAAAACTGTCTCGTTTACCCATTTTGTAGACTACTGCTGGTTCTGTGTGCATGAGAACTGTCAAAACTCCCACGTGCTCTGCAGACCCACAGAGATGCGTCTTTTTGGCACTTAAAAAATGCATCCGGTCGGGGTTTCTAAATTGTCTGGTATTTGGATTTTGGTTTTATTGTAAAAAAATGCAAGAAAACACGTTAAATAAAAAACGGACATATTTTATGGCATACTTAAAAAAAAAAGTGATTTAGTATTCAAAAATGTTTTATTTTGAATATTTTAAAAAATAAATTGGTTTTAAAGCTCATACATACCGGGACGCTTTTCGTTTGCGTTTATCGTCAGCGTTTTCCAAGACGTTTTTTCCGGATTCAAACCCAAGCGTTTTTCACAGGCGTCGAGCAGAAGAGTGTGAAAAATCACTCCTTGACGTTAGATGGTGCTACACAACTTTAAGCTCCTGACACCCGCTTGTAACACAGAGAAAGAAGACAAAGTTGACACGCTTGTTGTTATGGATGGTTCTAGCTGCGGCGCCAGCTCTACCGATGAAGAAATGATGAAGAAATGTTCACCAGTACAATAAGTAGCTCCACGTTCATCACGCCTCTGGGCATCTTCTTCAATGTGCGCTCGCATTGACAGTGTTGCGCTTGAGCGCCTCCAAGTGCTGTTTACTGTAACTTCAGCAGCTCCGTGCACGTGAACAAAAGTGCCAATCTGATTGGTGGAGAAGGTTTTGACGCAGCCGTCAAAACAAAAAAAAAACGAGCATTAGGCGTTTTTTTTTTTAAATGACGCTTTTGCACCTGGCGTTTTGCGCGTTGGTGTGCACGATCACATTGACACCCTTTATTTAGTCACGAGGCGTTAAAAGTCGACGGAAAACGCGAGCAAAAAACGTCACGGTGTGCACGGGCCTTTACACTTCATATTTTCAGATTTTTCTTAGTATATGTATGAATTCTGGTACTTTTACCATAAACCGACATATCAACCATTAGGTAAAGGTTGATATTTTACAAATTATGGGATGTGTTAAAAAAATGCATTAAATGTGTTAAATAGTGACATTAGGAGTTAAGAAATGCAATCACAATTTTTTTTTCTTGGTGGGGTTGTTAAAGGGTTAAACATCTAAAATGCTTTGGCAAAACAGTACAATGTCATGCCCATAAAACAACCTGAACTTGAGAGAGAGAATACAAATAAAACAGTTAAACAGTTAAAAATCACTTTTTTTTTGTTTGTTTGTCACATAAAGTTAACCATTTATGTGCTGTGGGTAAAAGGTGTGTTTCAATCTGGCTACCACCACAAGTATATCAAACCTGTGGTAAGCACTGGAATGATCTAATCTAATTCAGTTATCTATGCTAAGCTAAGCTAAAAGTGCTCCTGCCAGAACCAGAGATTGACTGAATGGGTTAAGAAAAACTCTGTTTTACTGTTTAGGGGAGTTGTAAAATAAACCTATTTCTTAAAAAAAAAAAAGTGGAGTATTTATTTAAAGTTTACTATTGTAAGTGATACCAATTGTGTTCCAGTTGTGTTAAAGTCAATCATAATTTAAAAAATACAATCACTATGTCCTAAATATGCATATTTGCTTTTTCTTCCTGAATGTCTGTTTTGCACAGAAATATGTCACATTACAGCAGCCGAATGGGTTGCAAATGCCATTTCAGGTTGACTTCTGCTTTGCTTCTTTCATTCAAGATCAACAATTTTGCAACAGAATTTAACAAAAAGACGTGAGTACAGCTATGGCAAAATAAAGCCAAAAGGATTCATGCCATTCCATCAGCAAGCCCACACACGCCCCCACAAACACAGAGTGCGTAAGGGCCAAGGAGAGCCAAAAAAAGTGTTTACTGTCATATCTGTCAGACTGGGCTTTTTTTTTCTCTCAAACTACACACTCCCCCCTTTGGCCAAGAGCTGAAGAAACACAGGTTAGAAAGGTTACAGGTGCAGCAGGGAAAACTCACCTCGAGGGAAACATCGGAAATGTCATTCATGAGCGAGAAAGAGGGAGCAAATGCCCACCCTGAACATAATCCAGCTCTGTACCGCCGTCATGCAGATTTTTTCATACACACATGCAAAACAAGCACACACACACACACACAAACATGCGCACTGCAATCTCGACATATAAAAAGAGCATCTATAATTGCATCTCCACCTGTGAAAAGAGGAGGGCAAAATAACCGCAGGGCTTTTCTGCCAATATCGCCACAAAGTCAAAGAAAATTAAACAAATGGTGTTCTGACTGGTTGAGCATGCATGCATTTAAAGCTCATATCTGACTTGAGCTCTTAACAGAGAGTGGGAAAGGCTGTGTGTGTGTGTGTGTGTGTGTGTGTGTGTGTTTGTTTTTTTCTAAACTAAACTCTCGCAGCGTGTGTGATTTTGTAAGTGTTAAGAATACAGCTGCTGAGAGAGAAAGAGAGAGTTTGATCAAGAGTTTTAGGCCATGTCCACATGTATGTACATGGGTATATTTTTATTAGCGATTCAAATGTTATCATTAGATTGAATGGGCATTATCATTAGTTATCAGCTGATAGATATCAGCCAGTAGGGGCCTTCTGCGCCTACTGGTAGGCTCAGAAGGCTGTTATTATCCATCTATATGGTTAATCGGATATAGATCACATACGGCTGCCGCCGGAAGTAACAATAATTATTTATATTATTAATTAAATTTCACATTAATTGTATCTTTTTTATGTCTACCCCTACTCTAACGCTAAACCCATCCGTCACAGTAATGTAAAAACAGATCTGAATCTGTAGTCTTCTCTATTAGTATAGCTGATAAACTATATGGATGGTTTCAGCCTTATGAGCCTACCGGTAGGTGCAGAAGACCCCTACTGGCCCATATCTATCAGCTGATTACCACTTATAACGCCCATTCAATTGAGTGATAACTAGTGCCAGACGGAATCTGCAGACTTTTTTTGCTATTTCTGCTGAGAATTTTGGTAAAAATCTGCGGATTTCTGTGGAATTATTCTGGGAGTGTCATAACTAAAACCTTCGTGAAATAAAAAATAATATCTTTTTAACTTTTATTTAATGCTTAAAATGCAAATCCAATTAGATTCACTTTATTTGGTAAACAAAGCAAGTCTCTCATATAATGTATCTACTAAAAGACAGAAAATATTACTGTACAAACTGCACTTTACATAAATCAGATGAACATTTTTATATTAGTCAATAATATTACTGTAATTAATTTAAAAACTGAATAAATATAGATTTACACACATTTACTCAAGTAAATAAACAGAATTAATGATGGGCTAAAAATCTGTGGAAATCTGCAGAAAATCTGCGGAAAATCTGTGGAATTCTGCGTGCACAGATTCCGTGTGGGCCTAGTGATAACATTTGAAGCAGGTGATTTTTATAAGCAGAGTTTATTAAAAAACTATTAAAAAAATCTGTCCACACTAAAACGCAAAACGCACCATGATGCATGTTATGGGCACGCTGAACCAACAGGGGGCGATAAAATCCTTTCATGCTGGGTTCACAACAAATGTTGAACGATAAATCGCATCAATTGTCGTGCACATAATTCTATAAACCCGGCTCTGCAATCAGCTGTAAATCTCAAGCACCTGTGTTCAGCTGCAGCAGTGTTTACTACACAAAGCCAATGTTCTCTGCCAAATTACGCAAAATATTACATGCGATACCATCATGCGATAGTCAAATAGCAAATAATCATTCTGCAATAATGACAGCTTTTTGTGAAGCTTCTCAGTGAGCTAGGCCCCATTGCAGTAAATGTTGTTAATGTTAAACCTGAAAGCACATGCAAATATACCGCATGTAGTGACGTTTTTATTCAAAAGTTACTTCATAGCTTCAGCCGAGTGTTTAGTCCTTCTGTGAAATGGTGTCTTCTCACACAAAATGAAGCATGCAACATATTTATATATTAGCATTTTAAGCAATGACAAAGACATTGCATCATTACATTATTATTAGGAAAACTATAGACCATTTTAATGTGGTAATGTCAATGGCCCATGAATATTTCCTGCTTGTTACCATACTATTTCATAACTGTAACAAGAGGCAATTCAGTCATAACTTTGTTAAAACAGCTATCATAACATTACTTATCAATATGTGGACCTTTTTAGTTTCTCACAAGCTATAGAAATAAGATATGTAAAACAAGAAATACATTAAAACTATTGTTATTGTTTATGTTACTTAAAATGGTCTATAAGAAGAACTCAGATAAACCATATGTTGCCGTCATCGTATGTTTATTAATCCCGTTGAATCAAATAAAAGTGGTTATATCTTATGCTGATCCTACGCTATTTCCTGGGTTTCTTCAGGGCACATTTGGTTATTCTGTGCAATTCTGTGGCTTTTTGGAAAAGATTTACTACAGATCACATCACCGTACTTACCTCACATAATGTGCAAGATAATCACAGCTTTTGCTATATCGCAAATGTTTTTTTATGTCAAAATATCCTTTGCCTTAATCACATCTTCTGCGTTTGGTTTGGTCTTTAGCATAGGACGTTAGTGTTGTTTTTGAATCTGCCACTATGCTGACACAGCAGCATTTGAAATGTTTGAATTGAAAGCGACAGTCACCAAAATGCCACAATTAGGATCAAAGCCTAAAAGGGGCAGTTTCAAAGAGTTATAAAACATTATTTGTGTGATATTTTGAGCTGAAACTACACACACACACACACACACACACACACACACACACACACACACACA
>CAIGQZ010035013.1:8293329-8315653 GCA_903798205.1 Danio tinwini | reverse complement strand
CACACACACACACACACACACACACACACACACACACACACACACACTCTTTGGGTTTTTGTGCTAAATGGAAACTTTCCAAAGACATACGTTTTATATTATACAGACTGTGTATTCAGTTCTCTTCCCCCTAACCCTTACAGAAAACATTCTGCTTGTTTTATTTACAAAATACTTAATTTTGTATGATTTATGACTCATTTTCTTCAAGGAGACAAAAAGTAATGCCCCACAAGGTCAACAATTACTGTTTTTCTTGAGACATTTGAACCATTTGCGCGCACATACACAAACACACACACAGACACACACTCAAGGCAGTGCTAGTTTCTCGTATGGGCCGAATGAGCAGATGAGGTTCATCAGTAAGGAGTGGGAGAACAGGGGAGAAGGAAGTCGACATGTGCAAATATCACTGTGGCATTTGGGAAAGTTTGAGCTGAAGGTGGATCTGGACTGTGGGGGGACCGAGTGGGGAATTCGCAGATTGCATAAGAGCTACATAATATATGTATAGAGCAATATACCCTGGAGCAACTGAAAATACTGTTGACTTAGCTGAAATCCATACTTTTCTCAGATTTAGTACAAATGATAAATATATTAAAATGCAGTTCACAGACTGCACACATGATTTCAAGTAAAAATAAATGCATAATCACTTGAATAAATGTGTTTTTTGATTAATGTCTTTCATAAAAAAAATTAAAAGCCTTAAATAGCATAATCTTCTGCGATAATTTCTTAAGAAAAGTAAACCCAGCAACCCAGGCTCATTATGAAAACGTACCACTATATTAATTTTTGGAGTGCGCAAAATACGTCCCAGGAGGTACGTTTTTTTTTTGTTTTTGTTTTTTCGCGAATCCACCAGAGGTCACTGTGTAGGCTTTTTAAGAACTTATATTTCTCTCATGCGTGCCATTCGCACCTGCTGTTCTCCCAAAAATCCACCAGAGTCCACAGTCGACTGACCAATCGACTGGCCCACCCCCCTCCTTCCCTAAACCCAGCCAATAGTGTTTTCAATAGTGCTAATTGACCTGCCCACCCACTTCTCTAAACCCAACTGTTTTAAATCTCCAGATCTCCAGAAATGTATATAGCGGTACGATTTCAGAATGAGCCTGGGTTGGTTTTGTATGTTTGTTTGCACTTGACTTTAATCTGCAGAACTCTAACCACGTACTATGCAAGTCATTATCTTAAAGAGTTTAGTCACCGGGTGTTTACAAGGACATGACAAATGCAGCATTTTCAAAAATGTCCACTTTGCGTTCTGTTTTCAAATATATGCATTTTCAGTGCCAAAAACAACATTGTCATGTAGGAAAACAGGCAAAAGACATAAAAAAGATTTTTTGGGGGGCTGAAAATGTTATTGAGTAAACAACTTCTATGTGTTTGGACACGTGTAGTTCTGTTTGGATTGTCAAGTATACACATTAATCACCACACTTCTATGGTTAACATAGTAATATAAAATCCTACAGTTACATTCATTCATTTATTTATTTTCCTTTGGCTTATTCCCTTTATTTATCAGGGGTCACCACAGCGGAATGAACCGCCAACTTGTCCAGCATATATTTTGCACACACTTGTAAATAAATAAATGCATACAATTTTTTAGTTGACAATGGGGTTGTGTCAATGCCACAAACATCCCCCCATCCTAAATTTGATGCTTTTCTTTTAAACCTTAATCATTAAAACTATGTTGTTTGTAGAATGTTTTGAGTGGTTGCTATGGCATTACTCATAAGCTGCATTTCAGAAGAACCTCTTATCTTGTCTATAAGACGTACTGGTTACTAGATAAATCTAAAGCTGCCAGGGGCCTCCCCTCATCTGCACCTTTCCCACCAAGTCAAAAGATCCCACCCCTAAGTCTCTATGATATCCTGGTCTCTAGGTATGGCTGATTTCCACCTTAATCCTCAGCACAAGAACACAGAGCGTGAACATTGCATCAGTGTCTGAGATTTTCCCCTCCTTTTATCATCCACCCACTGAAAATCATGAGCTCAAATGGCTAGAAAAGTCACAGGACATCTCTTGTCGGGAGTGCATGATTCCTTGCCAGTTCACAAGTCAATGTACAGTATGAGATGAGGGAGTACGGAAATCAGAAACATTCTTTAAATACAATACACACTTCTCAACTTAAGTACTGCACAAAGCAAATGTGACAGAAGTAAAAGGTAAGTGTGATAAGATGTTACTATTCACGACACTGCATTGAGTTTATAAGTATAGCAGTAGGACAATGCATGTGACAAGATGAATGCGTTTTAGGCAGGCTTCTCGGAGGACTCCTGCTCCTTTTATCATTGTTCGGGAGAAGGACACACATCACTTTGTTGTCTGAAAAAGAGTCAATCACAAGTGAAGTGGGCTCATTAGAATTACTCGGATGCAGAAACTCTTCAGACAAGGACGCCAACAGCGTTCGTGGTGCGCACACACCTGCGCTAAGGTCGAAATCTCAAACGGAATAAATCAGAGGCGCGTGGTGAGAGCGAGCACTTTAAGCGACTCGCCGTCATTTATCTCCTCGTTTTTTTGGAGAGCTGCAGATTTTTGCAAACACAATGAAATGCAAATTGTGCTTTTCTCGGAAGACTCTTTGTCACACTCGTGCTCACTTGGACACCGGTAATGCCCCTTGTCTGAGGTCCCGGCAAAGATCAGGTGATTGTTCTCCATTCCCGCCAGGCTTGATCGTCTCCAGAGTGCCACGGCACATGCGTAAGCAAATCAATCAGACCTTGTTCTAATCAGTTCCACTTATATCACCCTGAAAATAAATGATCTGTCCCAGGAGGCAGGAGGCAGGGCCAATCAATACGGAATAAGGTGAAGGTCTGTCCGGTTCCAGGCCCTCCAGGCTGAAGGTAGGGTGAGGGGACACTCGGGCTTCAGAGTAAACAGGTTGCTCTTTCCATAAAGTGATTTGTCACCGCTCCGGTTACTGCTGGCACACACAGCCCCCCTCGTCTTTCCCGAAATGTCAGTCAATAAACCTCCCGAAAGTGTGAGGAACAAGGGGGAGGTGTTTGTAGATTGCGAGGGGCTTGGAGGGACACTGGACGCAGGGCTGAATCCATTACACCTACTTAAATTCCATCTCCTATCCTCCTGGTCCCAAAACATGAGCCCCAACCCTCGGGCAGATGTTCCTCATCACTACTCGCTCTGGCCGTTAGGAATAGGGATATAATAATGGCTAACTGGCCACACCAAAAAGCAAGGTTATGACCGTCCTGTCAGCAGATACTCCGGTCAAGTTTTTCCTCCAACGCAACAGTTTTATCAAGCTCTTCTCCTTATCAAACACATCTGGAACAACTCATCAACTTATTAGTCGAAATGGGTGGGTCAGGTAAAGCGCAAAGCATATTTTGTGTATTATGTTAGGGTATGCATACACCAGAAATAATGAGAATTCTGTCAGAATAGTGCAGTCATTTTGAAACTTTCACACTGTGAGGTTCAAGGCCCGTTCACACTAAGCATGATTACTATAAAGATATCGTTCAAAAAATTATTTACATTGTTAAAGAATAGCATAGATCACACCACAACTACAGCAATAAAGATACGGAGCGATATTGATGGGATTTCTTTCAGAACGATATTCCCCAGCTGATTACCGATAAAACACTGACAGCCAGTCAGAATACGTTGAAAAGTAGAAATGTGTGGGTTAGATAAAGTGCAAAGCATATTTTGTGTATTATGTTAGGGTACGCATACACCAACAATGATGTGAATTCTGTCAGTGTAGCGCAGTCGTTTTGCAGTTTTTCCACATACTTTAACACTACGAGGTTTAAGGCTCGTTCGCACCAAGCAAAATATCTATAAAGATAACAAGAAATATATAGATCTAAAAAGTGTTTACATTGTTAAAGAATAACACCGATATAACACCGATATCCCTGGGATCACTTTATCAATTTTTTTTGTAAATTCAAAACTTGTTTTGAATTTACAAATTGGATTTTGTAAACATGAATTGTGTTGTGGATGTATGGATTACATTCTGGAAATGTATTATTTTTGAGACTGATCTGGCTCCAAATTGATAGAATCACTTTCAGGATGATTTTAATCAATGATAAAACACTGACAGCCAATCTGAATCCAATAAAAACTAAAGGGCTCATGCAATTTAAAGATACAGATGACACTGTGGAGAAGCACACAGCTTAATGTTAAACCCTCTTTTAAAAGATTATGTAAGGATAATGACTATCGTAGAGACAATTTGGGGAACGGGAAAGTAATGCAAATAAAAATTAATTGTCAGAAGTTATGAAAATCATGCTGGCAAATTGAAATAAAAAAAGTACCACAGGAATCCAGTGCTAGTTTTAGTGTCTTTGTTTTGAAAATGCTTGGGAACTGACTATAAGATTGATTCACGTCACAAGCTCAATGGTATGTTCAGATGCGCTAGCAGCACACTGTAATACCTGCTGGTTACAAGAAATAAAGCCCAAATAAAAACATAAACTCAAAAAATAAAAAGATCATTATCATTCATCTGTGTAGACGTTATATTTATATTTATTGTTATTGTGCTTGGTGTTAATGGTTTTTAAATCAGATTTTTTTTCTCAGATCAGTTTCGTTTTTTTTTTTTTTAACAATTTGTCATGACATTGGTATTTTAACAGGCTTTTGTCGCTAGTAGTTGCTATTGTGCTGTGTTAGATTCTACTCGAAAGTAGCAGGTTTAGTTCACCCAAAAGATGAAAAGTGAGAATTTTAGCCTCAATTCTAGAAACTATCAACATATTCTTCAAATGCAAATGCCTCTTATGTCTACAATCCAGCCTACACTCAAAAAACTATGTCAGCAGTTTTTTCAAACGACTTAAAATGAGCTAAAACAACTCAACTACTGAGTTTTTTTAAGGGCAACTTAATTGTTTTATGTTCAATCCACTTAAATTTGTAAAAGCTAATAAGTTTAATGAATTCCTTTATGTTATCCCTACACAAATCAAACGTGTGGAACCCAGCATTTTATTTACAGTGTATTCTGGCCCAGAACCACTCTCTCAATGGGGAGAAATCATTTTTACTGACAGCAACCAGTATGACTTTGTTTGTTCTGCATTGACAAATCCAGTAACAACATGACACCTTAGGAACAACATCTTTGTTTACCAGCACATTTTGACCCCTGGAAGCTGCATAAAGCCAGCCAATGAGATTAAAATCTCAGATTTTCGGCAACTTCTGCCATCTGACTCACTGTAGGTGGTCTGTGCCATTTGAAGCCGCAACTAAGCCCACCACCCAGAAAGAGCTCCCATCCACCACGGCTGATAGGCTCTGTCCAATAACCAGGAATGGTGCCCCCATTGTTTTCACAGACCACATGCTCTGATTCATTCAGTCCCGAGATGAAGGCCGAGTTTGGTTAGAAATCCGAGAGTCTGAAAATAAAGGCTGGCAGGATTCAAAGTGACTCAAAGATTCACAAGTGACTCATGTTTCTTTTTACTACCTTCAAACGCTGTTTGCTTTCTTATTCACTCTTCAGCTATGCTGTGGTCTTCAGCTGTGGAAGTCTTTAGAAACTCTAGGGAACATTTTATTTTTTAGGAGTGTCCAATCACTCTCACTCTTTATTAGAGATAAACACATGTTGGAGGGGATAGTCTGAAAACAGATGTGTTATGTCAAGGACTTTCTCCCATTTAACTCTATTGAAAAATCAACTGTAATGATGTATCAGTGTGTCATTTACAACAACAAAAATTGTAACTTGTTACAGCTGAAATGTTTTTTTTTTAAGTATATGATAGCTTTGGTTCAAACTTAAACATTTTATTTAGTCTAAATTAAAAATATTTATTGTGGTAAAGAAACAATAAGAAACTTTGCTGCAACATATAATTCTATTTTGTAATCTTTTTTTACCCTTACATCAAAGTATATTTTTGCTTTAGAACAACATTAAACACTAAAATGACTGTAATTTGTTACAGCTAAATATATTAATTTTCCTTAAATTATAGTTTTGACTTGGTTGAAAGAAAAAAATTTAACTTAATATTAATTAAAATATTTATTCTGCCCCCCCCCCAAAAAAGCATTCACACAAAATAAAAATATAGTTTACTATAGAGACCACTATTTATTTATACAACAGCTCTGTCTGGTTCTTGAATCTGATTGGCTGATAGCCGTGCGATATTCTGCCAATAACAGCACTCGAACCGCCTCTTCACCCTTCACCTTTGTGTATTATTCCGCCCCACTCTACAGTTTGACAAATATTCCTGCTGTTGGACAACATAATGTACTTTTGAGGCTTTTTTAGTCAAAAATGTAGTTGTGTAGATTACAACTATGCAGTTTATTTGTAAGGATCGTGCTTATTTTAAAATATGTATAATTTTTGAGAGACAGAGCATCTGCAGCCATTAGCTTGCCATACTAAGCAGACCAAAGATGGTTGACATTGTCTATCCACAAGATGGCGACAGGACCGCATAATAAGCCCTTAGAAGATTAACAGCATAATTTCTAACTACAGCTGATCAAATCAATATAAAACAGGTAAGTGATGTTCTAAGTCGATCTCTCTCTTTTGTATGTTGTTGTGCTGTATTTAAACCATATAATTGTAGTGTATTGAGTGTGAGATGGGACTCACATACCAGGAATGTGTGTTGTGTTGGCAGAAAGAAAGAAGAAATGCCTGCATGTGTTTAGCGTTTTTCCTTATCGCAAACACAACAGCAATCTGGTAGTGATTGCGCTGCTTTTTTCAGGGTTAAGTATTGTGATATCCCAATTGCAACAGAGAAATACTGTAGACTGTAATAGACTGCAATACTGTAAGGAGATATCTCTGTAGACGGATGCCAGTTCATGTCACGTTCAGCGGTATAATCTTAAAATGTCAGCAAAATCACCTGTTTTGTCATCACTTTAGACATTACGCTAGAGAATCATTCAAACACTAGCTCTAAAGTTACATTGGTGAATTAACAACGATTTCTGCTGTTCTGACATCAGCTGCAGATGTGAATGAATGGCGAAAGAAAGTAGTTCCTCCTACAAAAGATTTTTTAGACTCTCCGTGTTTGATTTTCTGTTTGATATACATGAATGTGCCATTGAACTGTTGTATAAACACCGTATCACACTCGTAGCAGTGCAATATGGCTGTATATCAGCACTGGTGGGACACTAATGCACGTTAGTTGTTCCTTACTAATGCACGCCTCCCACCAGTGCTGATATACAGCCATATTGCACTGCTACGAGTGTGATACTGTGTTTATACAACAGTTTGATGACACATTTGTGTATATCAACAGAAAATCACTGCTACTCGTGAGATATCGCTCATATGTATGTGTGTGTCTGTGTGAAAGAATAAATGTGTATGGGGTTTTCTCAGTACTGGGTTGCAGCTGGAGGTGCATTCGCTGTGTAAAATATATGCCGGAGTAGTTGGTGGTTTACCAGCTAATCAAGCTCTTTCTAGGTATACTAGAAACTTCAAGCAGTTGTGTTGAAGGAAGTTGGAGCTAAACTATGCAGGACACCAGCCCTCCAGAACCGAGCTTGGACACCTCTGGGCTATGCTATTACTATTCATTTGATTCTCAAGATCTGAGGTAAACTAGCTGGTTTATAGTAAAAAATACTACTTTGACTACTTTGAAATGCTTTTAATTCTACCTATAGAGGGTTTGTTGTCTGCTTTAAGACAAATGTAATAAAACAGGTTTAAATGACTTAGCATAATTTTAACTTAATCCAATATAAAAATGTACTTTGAATGAAAGACACTTTCCATCTGTGTTTTAAGCTAAGCAACTTTTTCAGCAAAAAGGAAAGCATATGCCAGGGCCAATATGTTAATTGATTGTGAAATGTGCAGTTAAGCTTTCAGACGCGCGCTATTTTGTTTGTTTCACTGCGCCAGATGTTCTCTGTGATCAAGTACATGTGTGTTTCTGTGTACATAAGCAGCTTCTCATGGTTTAGACTTTACCGCTAGCAGGGGAGTACCACCAGAAGCTAGTCTCTGCCGTGTTTTTTATGTTGGTGTGGTTTACTCAAGCCTGCAAATCTTTTATTATAGTTTGTTTTGCATGTTCCTGCAATTCTTAGTTGAACAATCTTAAAATATATACACATGCACAAAAGGGTGTGTATATAGGAACATGTTTGAGGGCTTGTTGAGTTGTCTGAGTTGTCTGGCGGCTTGTACCTTTCAATTAAAAGACTAAAGCATGTGTTTGCGAAGCTATGTTTCATAGCACACATGCTATTTATATTTCTCAAGCTCCAAAATATAAATGTTTGCTGTATTGGTGAGATGTTTGAAAGATCACATTTGTTTGGGATACAAAAAAGGACAGATTGTAATACAATGTTGCCATGTTTTTATAATTCTATTCATGCATATGTGTGTTATTAAAATCTAGTGACTGGATCTTCAAAGCAGATTGGTGTATTTTACATTATTTCTTTTATGTGATGTTTAATGGATAATGAAATGTCTGGATATGAATGAATGTAATGTCTTATAGTCTTTATGTTTGCGTAAATGAGCTTAAGAAAAAAAGAAAGAAAGAAAGAAAGAAAGAAAGAAAAAAAAAGAAAGAAAGAAAGAAATCTCTCTGTATAATATGAGATGGTGAATGCTTTAGCTTTATTTTTAACAGTATGTAATAGTAAACTTTTGTTGCATAACTGTCTTATTAGCAAAGATAATATGCACAGTTCCTAAATGAACTTCTGTTCTAAACCATTTTTGTAACCTTACTAAATTTAGAAACTTTCTTTGTTAGTCCTCAATTCATTTTATCCCAAAGCATGTTGCACGAGGCAAAAAAAATACTTCAAGAACAATTTGTAGAAAGCACTATAAGTTCAACCAGCTATTAACATTCGCCTTTAGCGAGAAAAAAAAGGCAGAAAATAAGCAAAGTCCTCAGAGTAATTCCTCATTCAGACCAACATGTACAATATTTCTTTGATCTGGGATATTTTGATCTTGCATTAGTTTTTCATTGCTTTATTCAGGCATCTTTAACTTGCAAAAGCGTTTGGTGTTTCCATTTCATTTCCTTCAAATGAAGAATTCCAGTTATTTTTACTGAAACATACAACAACAAAACTTGTATTGACCAAAGCACCAAAGAAAATAAAAGCGGGACAAATTCTTTTTTTTTTTCAAGAAAGAGTGAGTAAATGCTTCTTTGAATGCTGTCGATCCACAACTACTATTTTTGTAATTCTGTTTCCTTTATTTCTGATTGCATCTTTGATTTGTATGACTCAATATTTTATATTTATTGTATATTAATAAGGGCGAGTACTGTCGCCTCACAGCAGGAAGGTCTCTGGTTCGAGCCCCGGCTAGGCCAGTTGACATTTCTGTGTGGAGTTTGCATGTTCTCCCCGTGTTGGCGTGGGTTTCCTCCGGGTGCTCTGGTTTCCCCCACAGTCCAAAGACATGCGCTATAGTTGAACTGAATAAACTAAATTGGCCGTAGTGTATATGTGCAAATTAATGTGTATTGATTTTTTCCAGTACTGGGTTGCAGCTGGAAAGGGCATCTGCTGTGTAAAACATATGCTGGATAAGTTTGCGGCTCATTCCGCTGTGGTGACCCCTGATGAATAAAGGGGCTAAGCCGAAGGAAATTTCATATTGTTTCTTATACATTATATTATTTCAAACTACTAAAATGTTAATGAAATGTTTTTTGGCTGAAATATGTCAGAAGAAAGATCTCATAATGCGATTTAAAAGCATAAATAAATGCTACAAATATGTGAAATTGCTAATTTACGGCAAATTTAACAACATTAGCTTAGAATAAAGTGTAACTCAACACTAAAATATGTGTAAAAACAAAGAAAAGTAATATGAAATCGAAGATTTGTTAGAATAGATATTTTTTTCTTTCTGCATTCTAGTCATTTCCCATGACTGAATTCTCTCAGGTCAGAAGTTCCAAAAGGAGGATATGGGTGTATTTCCGCTTTAGCGTATGAGGGGTTACAAATGCGGAAACCCCGTCAAGTCAGAAACTCCACTCTGGTTGGCTGGAAGCAGGAAAACCTCAGAGGACGAGTGGCCCTTTCCCATGCATGCTTCAGCCAATCAAAACAGATGAAAACCACTCGTTCCCATCAGCCAAGAGTGGAGACTCGTGACCCCCGGAAAGTATGAGTTAAAACCCACATCACATCAGGACACGAGCTGCAAGCTGGAAGCCAGAAAAGGGTGAGAGTGATAGAATGGATTAGTCTCAGTGTATTGGTATCTGCTGATATCTTTATCTAATCCCTGCTGTTTGCATAATGTCACTTTTGGCTTGCTAAGCTGAGGTCAGTAGAGCGGTACTGCGGTTAATCACCAGCATCAACATTGACATTAGTAGCTGTTTCCACCCAAAGATGCCAATTAAACATACATTCATTCATTTTCCTTTGGCTTAGGTTCTTGTTTATTAGGCGTCGCCACAGCGGAATGAACCACCAACTTTTCTGGAATATGTTTTACGCAGCAGATGCACATCCAGCTGCAACCCAGTACGGTACATTTGAAGTCAATATGATTAGCTCTTTTGTGAACTATTTATTATTTTTTTAAATATTTCTCAAGTGATACTTAATGCAGCACAGATATTTTCACAGTATTTTCTATTATATTTTTTTCTTTCAGTGAAAGTCTTATTTGTTTTGTTTTGGCTAGAATAAAAACATTTTTATTTTTTTTTAAAAATCATCTTAAGGTTAATATTATTAGCCCCCTTAAGCAATATTATTTTTTTGATCGTCAGCAAGTTTGTCCGATAATGTAATCTGATTAATTTTTGCGATCTGTTAAAACGAAATCTTTATTGATGTGCATACTGGGTTTTATTTGATAAATGTGTTCCGATTGCAGTTTATTCACATTTTCTTGATATCGGAAAAAAAATGTATTCAACTCAGTTGTGTGCTTATGCTTTTTGTTTAGTAATTTTGTTTTGTGTAGTTTAATTTAAGCGTCGTATACGTGAAGATTTCTACATTTTCCTTTGGTTAATTAGTTTAGTGGGTTGGAATTTAGTTAGATTGTTTTGTTTTATTTATGTAGGTGTTTTGGCAACACTCCTGCTTTTTTGTCTGATTCGGTTACTAATTATTTACATTCAAAACTCTCATATTTATTGTTACCTATCATTGTTTGATAAATGATTAGTTTTGTTTCACATATCCGTTGTCATTGTTTTGCTTATTTCACCCAGTACCAGAAAATTGTCTCATCCGTGTAATAACTAAGCACAACGCAGTTTTCCAACCTAGGCTCATTATCTATACATACCCATGTATACATTTCTGGAGAGTGCAAAATATGTCCAAGAAGGTACTTTTTTTGCAGTTTTTGTTTTTAACGAATCCACCAGAGGCCGCTGTGTATGCTTTTTGAGATCTCAAATTTCTCTTGCAATTACCATTCGTGCATGTTGTTCTCACGTAAATCCACCAGAGGCCACTGTTGACTGACTGACTGACTAGCCGATCTACTGACCAATCCTTTCACCCACCCCCTTCCCTAACCCAACCAATAGTGTTTTCTAAAGCAATCCAGAAAAAGAAAAGCCCTCGCGACCGCCTAATTTTTACCACGTTTTCAGATCTTACCACTTTCTTACCATTTATTTACTTGTTTATTTTATTTTTTGGCTTTTGTTTTTAACTTACTTGCTTTCTGGAACAGTTCTTTGCTCAAAAACTCAAACCCCGTTGTTGCGGTCAACTCTACTTTCCATCTCAAGTCCTCTGACATGTGGCTGGTAGCAAAAAAAGAAACAGAAGCCATTGGCAACGTCATACTGCCCCGTATCATTAATTTTAAAGATGAAATGCAGTTAGACGAACCTCTGGCTGAATAAATCGTGCTCTTCAGAAATGTATATGGAGGTATGTTTCCACAATGAGTCTGTGTTTCATTTTTTTATGCTATACTCCAAAATATGCATAAAAAAGGTGGATGGAACCATAGGGTTAACTAAATCTGCATTCTGTAGAACTGAATTCCACTGAACTGGTTTCACATTGATGCAATTTCTGATTATTGCCTGTTTTTTTTGTAAAGCTGCTCAAGCTATAAACCTACAAAAATTCCCATTGTATGCAGTTTACACATTCTATACTTGACTTCATTTGAATTACTCAGCCAAGACAGGATCTTGGATTTGAACTCATCGCCCCATTTTCACCTCACCTCAAAATCCCTGGTTTCATTAGTCATCCATTAAGTTCATTAAAACTTTATGAGTGTTTTCAACTTGCGTTTCATAAGCGTGCTGTTACAACAAAACGTTTGGTTCTTTACAGATCCGTAATTATTTCTCTTCCTGACTTCAAAAAGAGTTGCTCAAGTTAGCGTGGGGATGGATGTTCAAGCTGAGGGGGGGCATTGGAAACTGTCATAACGCTTAAATGTGAGACCTCTAGCCAGGCCGGAACAGATGTTTCTCATCATGCATTGGCCAGCACAGGGTTTGTTTGTGTTGTTTAACAGCCTCTAAACCTTTCTGCAGAATATTACGAAATTGCGTTACTCTAAAATACTGACAAAATAACTCACACCCCAAGTTACACTAAAAACAAAAAGGATTTTACCTGCTTTTTCAAAGTACTTATTTAAAAGGAGTTGAAACTACTTTTACAGTTACAGTAAAACACACACACACACGCACACACTATGGTTGTCGCAATACCATTAATTCATCTTACGATTCTCTACCAGCTGAAGTATCACGATACCAAGTAGTATTGCGATACTGTAATTTATAAATCAAATTATAAAGAAAATTGTCAGAAATACTACATTTTACATGTTATAATAAGTCTTTATTTAATTCATAATTCCCTTGTTATTGAAAAAAAAGTTTTATTCGCACATCTCTTCACCTAAAATGTATTCATTCATTTTGTTTGTCAAAGTTTTTTTTTTTTTTTTTAGCAAACTACTATTTTTAAATTGAGCTGAAACAACACACTTTTTTTTATGTTCAATCCACTTAAATTTGTTAAGATAACTTAATCGATTTGCATTGGAACATCATGTATGAATTGTTTGCAGTGTAGTTATATAGTCTTTTATGTACTTTAAATTGTCAATTTGTGCAATGGATACCAATTGTGTTGTTTGTTCAAGAGTTTTTTTAAAAAACAGTGTACGAATATGAATGTGAATCGGAAAAAAATATATTACATTGATTGTTTACATATACTGTACAGTATAGTAGCAGTTTAAAATATGTCCAGTGAGCGTCACTAAATGCTGAGAAGTCGATTTCTTTCCTGAAATACTTTATAACTTTTTCTAAATTGACATTGTTTCATTGGTTGTCATTTAGGGCACGTGTTCACTGAAGCGCTGAAAATGCAAGCACTTTTCTAAAAATGCTCAGCTGCAAGAACTTCTCCAACTGTTGGAGCTTTTAATAAATGATACTAGTAAGTAATAAGTAAATTAATTAATTAATTAATTAATGCTATTAGCAGCACAGTGGCTCAGTGGTTAGCACTGTCACCTCACAGCAGGAAGGTCGCTGGCTCGAGTTCCGGCTGGTCTAGTTGGCATTTTTGTGCGGAGTTTGCATGTTCTCCCCGTGTTGGTGTGGGTTTCCTCCAAGTGCTCCGGTCTCCTCTACAGTCCAAAGCCATGCTCTATAGATGAATTGAATAATCTAAATTGGCCATAGTGTATGAGTGTGTGTGTGAATGTGATGTGTATGGGTGTTTCCCAGTACTGGGTTGCTGCTGGAATGGCATCCACTGTGTAAAACATATGTTGGAATAGTTGGTGGTTCATTCTGCTGTGGCAGTCTCTGAAATAGAGGCTAAGCTGAAGGTGAATGAATGAATGAATGCTATTAATAAGTGCTTGGGTTTTAGCGTAAAAAGCATGCTCATCGTATCTCTACACATGCAGTGTTTAAAAAACCTGACGCTTCCATTGACAACAACAGAAAGGAAGAAAAAAACATTTTCGAAAAAAGCACCTTTAAAGCATAACATTACATTTGGTCGGCATAACTGAGCATGGTCAGTACCTGGATGGGAGACCACATGGGAAAACTATGGTTGCTGTAGGTAAGGGGTGAGTAGGGGTGTAACCCCGGTGTCCTGGCCAAATTCCCTCCATAGCCCTTACCCATCATGGCTTCCCAATCATTTCCATCCACTGAATTGGCTGTATCATTATCTCTCCACTTCACCAGTAGCTGGTGTGTGGTGAGTGCACTGACGCTGTGGCTGTCCAGTGGCTGCCGTCACATCATCCAAGTGGATGCTGCACACCGGTGGGGGTATAAAGAGACCCCCTCATGATTGTGAAGAGCTTTGGGTGTTTGGCCATACACAATAAATGCGCTATATATAAATACACATTACATTACATAATTAAAAATGCACATTTACAGACATACTTATATTAATTTTATACAACATAACACTGATGTTTTGTGTGTGTGTAACAACTGCTGAGTTCAATATCATTAGCCCCCTTAAGAATTCTAGTTAACCCTTTAAATTGCAGCTTCAAGCTTTAATCTGAATACCAGTATCTTGCAAAATACTTATTTACTCAAAATTTTTAAGCATTTTGGTGTTTCATAACATCTAGTATTTTTTTTAGGTGAGCTGTTAGCCCAACGCTCAATATGGAGGACCAGGACACACACACATACACAACAGACAATTTAGTTTACCAAATTTGCTACAGCACATGTCTTTGGACTGTGGGGGGAAACCTGAGCACCCAGAGGAAAACCACGCCAACACGGGGAGAACATGCAAACTCCACACAGAAATGCCAACTGACCCAGCCTGGGTTCGAACCAGCGACCTTCTTGCTGTGAGGTGACAGTGCTATTCACTGAACCACTGTGCACCCATCTTGCAAGATAACTAGTAAAATATTATGTCATCATGGCAAAGGCAAAGAAAAAATGGTTATTGGAAATTAGTTGTTAAAAATATTACGTTTAGAAATGGGTTGAAAAAAATAAGTCAATGCTGCGATTATTACAAATATGGATGAAACATTTAGCTAAATATTATTTCAATTTAAAATAGCTGTTTTCTATGTGAACATATTTGTAAATATGTGTATGTATATAAATGTAGTTCTGCTATTTTCAAAGAATAATATGCTTTCAAAGCTAACTTGCTATAGATAAGTGCCTACCCTAGCTGACATTATAGCATCAGAAAACTATTTATGAGATATAGAGCCTACTCTAAACCTAACCAACAGTGTTAAAAACAACTTCTGAGGCATAAATGCATTTGCTGAAACAACTCTGCCATATTAACTTGCTTCTATACAAGTTTTTCAGCTTTTATCATGACTCATGAATCTCATATCGAGAGCTTCACATCACAAACACACAGCTGAACCAGGAACAAGTTTCACAATGTTTCACTATAACTAGCGTTTAGTAACTGCAGTGCCTTACAATACATGCAGATGTGTGTTTTTGGAGTTGACTTGTTTTGTTTGTTTTGGTTTGAAGAGTAGCTGGTTGAGAATTGTCTTTGTGTACGTGTGCGGTTGCATGTGTGCATATTTGTGCGAGTGGCGTGATAGTGAGGCATTGCTATATCCTGCAATGGACTTCCTGTGGTAACGCAAAACAGGACACGCTGTTCAGTCTGTAAGCAGCGGCTTCAATGAGTCACGCTCATACAGCCATGAAGGGATATCCCTGCTCCGGCCCTCCCACACACACACACACACACACACACACGCATATATGTACATGCACACACACACACACACACACACACACACAAACATGTGCACACACATAGATACACACACACACACACACACACACACACACATTGTATTTTCATATCTTATGGGGTCTTCCTATAGACATAATGCTGCTTATACCGTGCATGATGTAAATTCTTTCCTCCTCCCCCAACCACAAACCCTCTCAGGAAACATTCCGCCCTTTTACATTTTCAAAATACTTTATTCTGGATGATTTATGAGCTCTTTTCCTCATGGGGACCAAAAAATGTCTCCACAAGGTCAGAATTTACTATAGTTAAGGGGATGTTTGGTCACACACACATACACATACACACACCCAACCAAACCAAGACCTGCCCTGATGATTCACCATGAAGACACGGAGCCCCTAGTGTGTGTGTGTGTGTGTGTGTGTGTGTGTGCAGAAGATTCATTCAAAAACACTGCTATCCGTTATTTCGCAGTTGACTTGGTTTCTTATGTAATAGAGGATTAATACCAAATACCAAAAATTATTTGTTAACATGTAAGTGTTTGTATTTAACTCTGTACTGTTGCCTCACAGCAAGAAGGTTGCTGGTTCGAGTCCTGGCTGGGACAGTTAACATTTTTGTTGGGCGTTGTTCCCCCCATGTTGATGTAGGTTTCCTCCGGGTGCTCCGGTTTCTTCCACAGTGCAAAGACATGAGCTATAGGTGAATTGATTAAGCTAAATTGGCCATAGTGAATGTGTGTAAATGAGTATGTATAGGTGTTTCCCAGTACTAGTTTGCAGCTGTAAGGCATCCGCTGTGTAAAATATATGTTGAATAAGTTGGTGGTTCATTCCGCTGTGGCGACCCCTGATGAATAATAAATAAATTAATTAATTAATTAAATAAATTAATAAAATTAATTAATAATAAATGAATTATTTTATAAAAAAATTATAAAATCAATAAAAATCATTAAAAAGCCATAATAACTATTTTTTTAATTAATTAAAATAATTATTAATATATAAAAATAAACAAATAGATAAACGAATGAATGAATGAATGAATGAATGAATAAAACCAAAACTATTTCTAATTCTGTGTTCTTGTTCGTAATAGTCTGCAGAACTACTGAAAGCATTGTGCTAGTTGTAGTTTAATGTTGTTTGAAATCATCATCCACTCTTTGTCAGCGATTCATTTACATCCAGTATCCATGACTAAAAACAGCTGACTCTTCCTGTGACATCAGACAGCAATCACGTCGTCTTCATAAAAGATTTGTAGTTGGAGGTTCACACACTGGCAACAGTTCTCAAATGCATATGAGCATTATAATAAAGGGTGTGTGTGCCAATGTTTTTAACATATGCAGCTTCCTGGAAGGCCTGATGAATGACTCCTGCAAAAAAAAAAAAATTCAAGGTTATTAACTTGAGTGCCTTTTTATTCAGTCTCATTACTTTTTAAACAGCTATAGGAAGTCGCGAGGAGGTTTCTAAAAATCCAAACGTCTAGTGAAGCTCTTTAAATGCTGTGTTTTTTTTTAAGTTCTGTAAATGGCTGGGGAAAAGGAGAGCGGAGGTCGCAGTACTTTTTTTTTTTTGTCAGTTGACAAGAGGTTCGACAGATCGTTAAATCTGAGCACAAATGAGAGCTTTTGTCTTTTTTTTTCTGACTGCGCTCTGACAGACACTTCTCCAACTCATTTCTTATTTGTCCATTAAAAAAGAAGTGGATATGTGGCCTGGCACTGTTTGTGTGTGTGTGTTTATGTGTGTGTGTGTGTGTGTGTCAGGGCCACTGTTGTCTCCATGGATATAAACTCAAGGACACACACACTCCGGTGACACACAGTTTCCTCTGTACTGTGTGGTTTGAGTCAGAAGAATTTCTTTGAAAGTGACATATTTGACCAATTCTAGTTATTTACAAATAAAAAACATCTAATTTCCAGGTAGGGTTTTTACCACTATATGGCAGCTATATATATATTAACAGATTTTTTTATAATATAACCTGTAGTCTTTTTCACTGTCAGTGCTTGCATAACATACTATAATAATACTACTATATATTTATTTATTTTATCTTATTTATTTATTTATCTCATTGATTGATTGATTTTATCTTATTTATTTATTTATGAATAGTCAGCAGTTTTTAATTATCATTAATAATTAATTTTAGTATTATTGTTAAATAAAAGTATTTAAATAAATAAGAATTTAATTAAAAAAATAACAACGCTGAAATGCACAATATACACGTTAAATAATATAAATGTAAACTTAAATATAAATTTATAACTTAGAAACTCAGAAATGTTGTTTTACTAAATTATTTAAATTAAGTAAAAGGACACAAAACAATGATTAAAATAAATAAATAAATAAATAAATAAATAAATAAATAAATAAATAAATAAATAAATAAATAAATAAATAAATAAATGTGGAAAAATAGTTAGGGTCAATTATAGCAATAAAAATGATATAATTTAATTTAACTCAATTCAAACAAACATACAATAAATAAATAAATTAATGTGGAAGGATAATTAGCAATAACTATAGCAATAAAAATAATTCAAACAAACAATAAATAAAGAAAACAGATAAATAAATAAATAAATAAATAAAATTGGTACTATTGTGCATGAGGGAAGAACACATAGTTTATTGAGAACTCAGTGTGCTCTATTTCTATAAATAAAAATATAAAAAATAGGAAAAAAAAATTAAATTATTATTGTGAAATTTTTATCTCACAATTCTGACTTTTTTTACGTTTACTCTGTATCTCACAATTTTGTCATAAAATCTCAAGCTTATTTATTTATTTTAAAACCAGACTATCTTTGTATTTAAACCTATTTCTATATATATTTTTATATATTTTTAAACCAAAACTATCCCTAATTCTGTGTTTTTATTTGTCATAGTCTGCAGAACTAACATGCACATACTCTTTTTTTTCATTTAAAGTTTTAGTGTAAGTTTTAGTTTACTATTGTTTGACATTATTGTTAAATACAATTATTAAAACATGTTTGTTAACTGATAGAGGGCACAGGTGGCTCAGTGGTTAGCACTGTCGCCTCACAGCAAGAAGGTCGCTGGTTCGAGTCCCAGCGGGGCCAGTTTGCGTTTCTGTGTGGAGTTTGCATGTTCTCCCCGTGTTGGAGCTTGCATGTTCTCCCCGGGTTGGCGTGGGTTTCCTCCGGGTGCTCCGGTTTCCCCCACAGTCCAAAGACATGTGCTATAAGTGAATTGGGTAAGCTAAATTGGCTGTAGTGTATGTGCGTGTATAAGTGTGTATGGATGTTTCCCAGTACTGGGTTGCAGCTGGAAGGGCATCCGCTGTGTTAAACATATGCTGGATAAGTTGACGGTTCATTCTGCTGTGACAACACCTGATAAAAAGGGACTAAGCCGAAAAGAAAATGAATGAATGAATTCTCATTTGTCATATTCTCTGAAATTGACATGCATAAACTCTTTCTTTATGATAATTTTATGTTTGAATCAGTGAGTATTTAGCAGAGTTTACTATTGTTTGAAATGATCATTACCTAAAATTATTAAAAATTTGTTTACAAACAAATGATTTAAATGGAAATAAGCAAATTAAAAATCATATTAAGGCGATGCAGTGGCGCAGTAGGTAGTGCTGTCACCTCACAGCAAGAAGGTCGCTGGTTCGAGCCTCAGCTGGGTCAGTTGGCATTTCTGTGTGAAGTTTGCATGTTCTCCCTGCGTTTGCGTGGGTTTCCTCCTGGTGCTCCAGTTTCCCCCACAGTCCAAAGACATGCGGTAAAGGTGAATTGGGTAGGCTAAATTGTCCATAGTGTATGAGTGTGAATGAGTGTGTGTGGATGCTTCCCAGAGATGGGTTGCGGCTGGAAGGTCATCCGCTGTGTAAAATTGTGCTGGATAAGTTGGCGGTTCATTCCGCTGTGGCGACCCTGGGATAATAAAGGGATTAAGCCGATAAGAAAATGAATCAATGAATGAAAAATCATATTAAACTGAACATACAGAATGTTTAAATAGCTAATTCAAAAATGTAACAAAAGTACATAATAATACTAAACAAATGATCAAAAATGAAAACAATTCCACCATAAAGCGAATTAGTGTTTAAGCGCTGTTCGTTTCAACAACAGACAACTATTTGCTTTGACAGAGTTACCATGGCGATTTCAGCACGTTGCTACACTGTCCGTTTTCCTTCTCTCTCTCTCCCTCTCTCTCTCTCTCTCTCTCTCTCTCTCTCTCTCTCTCTCTCTCTCTCTCCCTCTCTCTCTCTCTCTCTCTCTCTCTCTCCCTCTCTCTCTCTTTTCTTTTCTGAATGGCCAAGCAGCGAGCAGCAGTGAGTAAAGCTTTCCACAGCACAGCCCACACACACATGCACGTGTTCCTTCCTCAACCTTTATAAATAGACATTAGTGAACGAGGCTGTCATTTCAGGACTCGTGTTTGCTCATAAACACACATCGCCATGGAGAGCTTTGCGTTTGGCCGATTACAGTAACAGGAGGGGATTCCCTTTCACATTAGAAAAGTCACATGTTTTTTTTAGGCAGTCCTCAAGGGTGGAGGTTTCCCTGCTAATGCTCGTCATGTTCGTCAAATCATCAAGTCTGCAGAGCCATGTTAAACTAGCTGTTCTAGTCAAGAAATGAAAACAGAAACTGCTTACTGTCAAAACAAAACTCTGAACTTGACTATATATGGAATATTCCTTCATTCATTTTCATTGGGCTTAGTCCCTTTATTTATCATGGGTCGCCACAGCGGTATGAACTGCCAACTTATCCAGCATATGTTTTACACAACGGATGCCCTTCCAGCCGCAACCCAGTACTGGGAAACATCTATACACACTCATTCACACACATTCACACACACACACACACACATGGACTGTGGGGGAAACTAGAGCACCCGGAGGAAACCCACGCCAACACAGGGGAACATGCAAACTCCACACGGAGATGCCAACTGACCCAGCCGAGACTCGAACCAGCGACCTTCTTGCTGTGAGGCGACAGTGCTAACCACTGAGCCACCGTGTCCCCCTTATGGAATATATAATTTGTTATTATACACAGCTTCGGTTCACAGTAGGTCTAGAAATGTATGTGTATGCCCTTCATGCTTTTTTTCAGTTTCAGTAGTTTAGACAGTCCAAAAAAAATTACTTGCTGTTTGTTTAATCTTTAAAATAAGTTGAAACAACACAATTATTGAGTTTTTTTGGCAACAACTTATTTGTTTTATGTTCTATCCACTTAAATTAGTAAAAATAAAAACTTAATTCTGTCAAGTTGTCCCAACACACATCGATGGTGTGAAACTCAGCCTTTTTTACAGTGTACAGGCTATCACATTAGACTTTTAATATATTCATACAATGAAAGAAAATTGTGTAGCATTTACAACTGGTGAAATTACAGTTATTGCTAAAAAATATGCAACATAGTCATGGGGTTTTTGTTTCTTGTATAATATAACTTACTATTCTTTGTCTATTTTTTTTGTTGGCTATTGTTTGGACCATATATACACTGGACTATATATATATATATATAGACTATATATATTACTTACTGCTACTGCAGTAGACTGCTAGTTAAGCAGTTCTCAGTGTTTTGGAGCGGAACTCAGAGCTCCTTCGGGTTCATTTATGGGTCTGTGGGTCTGTACAGTTGCTTCCAGGCAGAAATGATGTCACTATAATGCCAGACCTATTTACAGTTCAAACATGAGGGAATTTCCATCTTGAACCGCTGTTTTTATTAAAAATAGAAAGCCGTCTTGGTTAAAGAGAGGCTTGATGTGCTGACATCACAAAAACTTATTTAAATTAGCAGTTAAACTAGAAATTCTAATTCTATCACAATTTACATCACTTTTTTCCTAGAAGTCCAGCAAGTTTCAAGAAGCTTAAAGCTGCTGTTTTCCAATGAATAAAAAGAGGTTATATTTATTTTAAAGTGACATTGCACTGTAAGTATGAGTGACATTATTTAACTACATGTCCTTACTGAAATGTAAGTAAATAATAATAATAATAATAATAATAATAATATAAATAATAATAATAATAATAATATAAATAATAATATTAATATTAATATAAATAATGGTTATTGAAGTGCATTTACTGCATAACTCTGTAACCTTACTATATAAGGGGTTACCCATAAAATATAAATAAATAAATATATATTATTTATAACAATTTGGAGGACAACATGTGCATGAATAAATAAATAAATAAATAAATAAATAAATAAACAAACAAACTAATTTAATTATTTATTTAATTTTGAGTATTTTATTTATTAGTTAGTTAGTTAATGGGATGGCAACATGTGAGTAATTAAAATAAATAAATAATAAATGAATGAACAAACAAATGAACAAACAAACAAAAATATATTTAATTTTTAATATTTGTATTTATATTTATTAGTTAGTTAGTTAGTTAGTTAGTTAGTTAGTTAGTTAGTTAGTTAGTT
>CAIGQZ010035013.1:8268641-8281645 GCA_903798205.1 Danio tinwini | reverse complement strand
TCTCATAACTAGACAACTAAATCTCATTTTATCACAATACCATTTAGTTGCAACAACATTTTGCCAGTTTTATTGTTTCCCCTCTTTCCCTAAACCATAAAAAGTGCAAACAAACACTCCTGAAAGTCTCTTTTCTGAGCTGCATTTTTTAAAAAGCATGTTGTGAGTCATGTAAATCTCAAAACTGGGACTTGTTTGTCAAACATACCCCAGAGGGACAGAACAAGAGAAAGACTGAGATTGTGTGTTTGGAATGGCAGCTAGACTGAAGCAGCAGGAGAGATATTCATGATCACTGAGTGCTGCTGCTCTGTTTAAAGGCCATGCTCTCAGGAGAGAAGGGTCAGAGCGTCCGGCTTTCTGCCCTTGATCTGCCATGTGTCATCTACAAACACAGCGGAAGCTGGTAGAACCGGTCCTCTGATCATCCTGTGTCCTGGAATCTGCCTCATAGGTGGAGTCTGCCTTTGTTTCTAGGAATTTAAGAGTCAACATTGGAACCCAAAGCATGTCGTGATCACGTCATTGAGTCATTCATGTTGTCCTTATCAGCTAAAGCTGCATTAGCAAACTGTTAACGAGTAATAATAATAATAATAATAATAATAATAATAATAATAATAATAATTATTATTATTATTATTATTATTATTATTATTTTGTTGGCAGAACAGTGGCACAGTGGGTAGCACAATCACCTCAAAGCAAGAATGCTGCTGGTTCGAGCTTCGTCTGGGTCAGATGGCATTTCTGTGTGGAGTTTGCATGTACTCCCTGTGTTGGCGTGGGTTTCCTCCAGGTGCTCTGGTTTCCACCACAGTCCAAACATGTGGTACAGGTGAATTAAGTAAGCTAAACTGTTCGTAGTGTATGAGTGTGAATGGGTGTGTGTGGATGTTTCCCAGTGATGGGTTGCAGCTGGAAGGGCATCCGCTGTGTAAAACATAAGCTGGATAAGTTGGCGGTTTATTCCACTGTGGCAACCCCAGAATAATAAAAAGACTAAGCCGAAAAGAAAATGAATGAATAATTTTTTGGGGTTTTGTACATGAGTGAGGGAGAAATGTAATGTTAGATTTACAGGCGTGTCGGTGCAGTGGCAGCAGTAATGCAGTCGATGTACTGGTCCATTGTAGTGAAGAAAGAGCTGAGCTAAAAGGCAAAGCTCTCAATTTACCGGTTGTGAAGAGGTAAGCATGATCGAATACCCAATGAGGGTGGAGAGCATGTTAGGAGCCAGGCGGCTAATCAGCAGGCCAATCAGAAATAATAAATAACACCTGTTTATTCTAGTGATTGGGCTGGAGAGACACCCTTCTTAAGGAGAGAAGGAGCAGCCGGGAGGGAGAGAGGAGAGAACACACACACACACACACACCCGCACAACTATACATGGGGTGTGAATACCTGACAAAAATAAAAGTATTGTCTTACCTGATATCGCCGACCCTGTCTTCTTCTTCCCTCAAACAAACGAACTTTACTACACCGGTCAATCTACTTTCATACTCTCACCTATAGTCATGAGCTTTGGGTCAAGACCGAAAGGACAAGATCTTGAATGCAAGCGGCCGAAATGAGTTTCTTTCTCAGGGTGGAAATAGGGTGAGGAGCTCTGTCACCCGGGAGTAGCTCGGAGTAGAGCCGCTACTCCTCCACATAGAGAGAAGTCAGCTGAGGTGGCTCGGGCATCTGTTTCAGATGCTTCCTGGATGCCTACCAAGGGAGGTGTTCCAGGCATGTTCCAGGAAGTGTCTAGGGAGAGGGAAGCCTGGGGTTCTTTCCATGACCCGGTCCCAAAAAAACGAGAGTAAATGATTGAACGAATAATAATAATAATAATAACAACAATAACCACAACAAAAACAACAATAATAATAATAATAATATCAATTTATATACAAAACTTGTTTCATTTTGATGTATTGTCTTTTTCTGCAGACAAAGAAACAAAAAATCTAATAAATAAAAAATAAATAAATGATTTTTTTTACTAATACATGAGGCAAGAACATGATTTATTGAAAGCTCAGTGTACACTAATTTAAAACTTCTAATTGTGCTCCTTAAGTCATTTAGATTTGTATAGATTGTTTCTGCCTCAAAAAAAAACAAATTGCTGTTTTATTATTGAATTATTATTTAAAAATAATAATAACTTTTTTTTACTTTTACTCTGTATTTCACAATTTTGTCTTATAAACTCAAGCTTATTTATTTATTTTAATTCAGAAAAAAAAATATCAATGCAATGTATAAACTGTGTTGAGAGAAAGGCAAAAAAGTCTAAGCAATGCCAGAACTGTGAAAAGTGAACTCATAACTCTGAAGAAAAATGTACTTTATAAAAAAAAAAAAAAAATTGTCAGTTCATTTCTTGCAATTGTGAATTTATATTATATATCAATTAAAAACTTAGCTTCAAAAAAATTATAATAAATAAAAATAATAAAATTATTAATATTTTAATATATATTTAAAAAAAATAAATAAATAAAATAAACAGGTCACAATTATTTATTTCCTTCAGCTTAGTTCCTTATTTATCAGGGATCACCACCGCTATGAAATGAATGAACCACACTCTCAGAAATAAAGGCACAGGAGTTGTCACTGGGGCAGTACCTTTTCAAAAGGTACAAATTTGTACCTGTTTTCAGGTACATTTGGGTAATAATATGCCCCTTTAAGGTACCAATGTGGATTCTTTGGGTACAAATGTGTATTTTGAAAAGGCACTGCCTCAGTGACAGTTCTGTACCTTTATTTCTGAGAGTGCACTATGGTCAATCACATATATCAACATTGACATTAGTAGCTGTTTCCATCCAAAGATGCCAATTAAACATACATTCATTAATTTTCCTTCGGCTTAGTCCCTTATTTATCAGGGATCGTCACAGCTGAATGAACCAACAACTGTTCCGGCATATATTTTATGCAGCGGATGCCCTTCCAGCTGCAACCCAGTACTGGGAAACACCCATTCCCTCTCACATGCACTCATACACTATGGTCAGTTTAGTTTCTCTAATTCACCTATAGCGCATGTCTTTAGACTGATGATGTGCAAAGTGCGATAGGTGGTCTTCAGACAGTTAAAAATAATCTATCTTTATCAGCCCCTACGTTTAAACCCAGTACAAGCACAGTTTCTCCTTTAACCTTTGACCTCTAAAAGCGTGACCTTCACCTCAACACTGACAAACCTCTCCACAGGAGGCAAGAGATGAGAACATGACAAAACCCATGCAGCTCCTTTAAACCCAGCGTTGCACCCTCATGAGGGAAACATAATGGAATTTAACATTGGTCTGCAGCTTTTTACTATAATTTTATATATAAATATATATATATATATATAAACCACTTTAGAGAGTGTCAGATATCAGCCGTGACACAATCAACGCCTTGTGCGATTGGAAACTTGCATGCATTAGTACATATTACAATTACAGAATATCCCATTACTCATTTAGCAGATGTCTTGACATGTGCTTCAACTAGGGTGGAGTCAATACTGCTCTCCCTAGATGTTTCATATTCTCTAATATAAACCTCTTTATTCCAGACTGTTGCGCTGAGGGAGAGTGAGGTGATGTCAGGAGGTTATGGAAGACAGGGCCCAAAATCTGGTTTAAATCCTCTTCATTAGAAAAACCATCCCCACCCACAGAGCACTGCTGTCCAAACAAAGGCCTCAGGGCTCAGACTACGCCAAACGCAAAAAGTGTGCTTTCAATCTCATTTGTTTGGTTAACAAGGGCTTCGCAAACATTAGACTGTCAATAACTTCACACCACCTTGTTTTGTAACACTTTTCTTGACTCTTAACTTAATTCTGATATTTGTCCAACTTAATTTTACCTCAAATGAGGTCACTTTGAAACTATACTTCTCAAGCTAATTGCTAAAGCTAACTACTATTAAACTATTTAAAAGAACAATCACTCAATTTGGATTTGTATGTGTTACCAGTACTGTATGTGGCACAGAAACATATTTTTTTCACAAACAATTGCTGCTTATTGGTTTACAAGACATCCCCCTACTCTGGTTCAGATCTAATTTCAAATCCAGACCGGACTCGCATTACTGAGCTGGAAATACAGTGGCAACATAGATCTGAGCTATAAATGGCCAGATAGCAAAAGTTAACGGGCCCTGATTACTTTATATTGATTTAACCAGGACCCGAACAACATATTAAATGATCTGGCCCATATCTTGCACTGTCCTGGACCAGATCCAGAATAACATATAAAATGAACTGGCCCAGATCTGGCACAGTACTGGACCAGATCTAGAACAATATATGAAATGAATTGGCCCAGATCTGACACAGTACTGAACCAGGTATGGGCCAGATCTGGCATGGTACTGGGCCAGATTCAGAACAACATATAAGATGAACTAACCCAGATCTGGCAGGGGAATGATCCAGATATGGGTCAGATCCTGCACAGTACTGGGCCAGATCCAGAACAACATATGAAATGAACTGGCCCAGATATGGCACAGTACTGGACAAGATCCAGAAAAAAACTGAACCAGATTTGTCCCAGAGCTGACCCAGTGCTGGTCTGGATATGTTAAAATGGTTCTGAGCCAGTACTGGACTGTTGTGCCAAAAGACACTTGCCCAAGTTCGTTTGCAAGATCTGGCCCAGAACTGCAGATGAATCAGAGCCAGATGAGTTTTGCTTTCTGGGTAATACTTGCAACTAAATATGTATATGTTCCAGCAGGCACCTTGATGTCAAAACAATATCAAATAACATGCCCCAAAATATGTCAAAAAGGCAAATTGATTTGATATCAGAACCCTGACATACATTTGACATCCAAGTTTTGATGTCATTTTGACCACCAAATCAACGACACAAAAAATGTAATATAAAAAAAAGTTTTATTTATCTGAAAGCATCAATTACAAATGAAAAATTGTGCATCACTACAATGCATGTAAACTACCTTGATGTCAAAAAGACATCAAATTGACATCTAATATTGGTGTCCAAACGATGTCAATTTGATGTAATCATTAATAAAGACTTTTAGCTGAATTTGTAGTCCTTGGTGATTTGTACAATGTCTCCCATCAACATTTTGCAATGCTACATTGCTTCTTACTGATAAAAACTAGCTTGTTTCTATAAAAAGCAAAACTATATTCATACACTACTTTAACTGCTGAAGTTATAAGCTAATGCTAGTTATTCTAAAGTTTAGAACAAAATCATACTGCCGTGTGATAGATGTGTGGCACAAAAACATGCTGCTGTCATTTCATGCTACAGAGGATTTTTTTAGCGTACCCAGTTATTTCCAAACACTGCAACATTTTCATACTCACTACAACAACAAAAAAAGAAAATCCAAACTTCTGCAAATACACTTGGTTGGATTTCAGTTTTGACAAGGACACAGACTGGCAATGACAAATGTCAAAATGTGCAAGAAAGCGAGAAAGAAGGAGAGGAGCAGCATTCAGTTGATCACAAAGTTACTGTTTTGAGGCCAGTTATCTCAGGCAAACTATGAGCGCCATTGTTCAAACCTGTCAGTGGATTATGTAATAGTCTTTGCCCTGAATCGCAGCTCTCCGGAGTTTGTACTTTTCCACTGCTCTTCTGCGCTCACGGCAGCCTGTTGAGTTACAGTTAGGTGAGCTTCTTGCCTGTAGGAATTACAAAACTTCAGTGCAAAACGCTGACACAAGAAACTTAAAGATATGAGTTATTACAGGGTTACACAAGTCACACAGAACAGATCTTAAATATCTGCTCTGCATCAACAGACTATGATGGATTGGCCTCCAGGCAAAAAACTAATTAGTATTTTAGAATGGAATAGTAGAACAGTGTTTCTCAACCCTTTTGTGCCCCCGTGGCCCCATCACTGAGGCTTTTGTAGCCCTTAATTGACACCAAACCAGGAATGTGTTTCTTATAAATGCATATCATATGGCTTTATGCTATTAATATTAACTAAATACCTTTTATTACAACAGTTCACAGAATTAAAACCACAAATAAACAATGCTGTAGTGGAAAAATAAGATCACCAAGCAACTTAGGCAAATGTTTATAACTCCTTTCTTTTATGATGGAGAACACATACTCTGATTTGGGAAATGGGTATTAGTAACAAATGAACATCAATTTAAAGAGTCAATCATTCAAACCTATTGCAAAATTATGAAATTTAAGTAGCATTTAAAGGGATCGTTAACCAAATAACATAAACATGAACATTTACATACCCTCAATTGGTTATAAACCTTCATGAATTTCTTTATTATGTTGAACACAAAAGCGAATAACCAGTAATCATTGACATCCATAATAGTAAAACCAAATAACATGGACATCAATGCTTACAGGTTTCTAGCTTTCTTTAAATTTTCTTTTGTTGTGCTCAACAGATGAAAGAATCTCAAGTGAAGCATTAGTAAATGACTACAGAATTTTCATTTTTGGGTCAACTATCCCTTTAAGTAGGAAGTAGTGTGATTTGTTTGACAGACTCGTTACAAACCATGTTCCAGGGTTGACATACTTGAAACTGGACTAGGTCTCAAATACATCTTGAGTTTAATTCAAGACCATATTTTGAATCTCTGAATGCAATTTACTAACTGACGCCAAGTCCAGTCTTCAGTACTCAAGCGCTGTGGATAAGTTTTATGGTTCGTGTTGACCTGTGTATGATCCATTCAGTTTAATTGTGTCTCTGGACTGAAGCAGATGTTTGCTTGACATTGACGTAAAACCAGGCTCCTTTCACCCCTAAGCAAAGCATATGTACACTGTTTGAAAATTCAGACCATCTTCAGGTCTTAATCTTAATTCTAACTCAAATTGTCTTAATTCTGACTCCTTACCTATTCTTGATGCAAGACGCATTTAATACCAGAACAGGGTGAGAGGAGCTTGGAGTTTCTACATTTATTTATCTTCATCAGCCTGCCACACTTTCTCGTCAGTAATGTCGGAGCAGTTTAAAGCAATTTTGGTCTTGAGCACCCTTGTAGTCTGAGTTCAGAATTAAGATGCTTTTTAAGCCACATTCACACTGGACTTTTCAATGACTTCCATTCATGTTCATGCAAATACCCCAGATTAGGAACACAAGCTCATGTGACAAGTTTTGCAGTCTCTCATGTTATCAGTGTAGCATCATCTTGTTTGATCCTTCTCATTTTCGCAGCATCGTATAATTGACATTTGCATGTTCAGCCTCTAGTGTGTCCTGCAGAGTTTAACTCTAACTTACTTCAACACACCTGCCAGAAGGTTTCTATTATGCTAGTTGGGGCTTGATTAGTTGGTTCAGGTGTGTCTAATTGGGGTTGGTGCCAAACTCTGCATGAGTGAATTTAGGCATCTAGACTTAGAACCTAGACAAAGCCTATTTTGCATTACAAAAAATGCTGCATATATGTGTTGTGGTCTGTTCTGATGATTTAAGTGTTTTGTTTCTGGACAGGTTTGCCATGTGTCAAATCCATTAAATCAATCCATGTGTCAAACTCAATTCCTGGAGGGCCACAGCTCTGCAGAGTTTAGATCCAGCCCTGCTTCAACATATCTATCTGTAGCTATCAAACAAGCCTAAAGCACTCAATTAGTTTGATCAGGTGTGTTTAATTAGGGTTGGAACTAAACTGTGCAGAGCTGCGACCCTCCAGGATATGAGCTTGACACCAGTGGTTTAGACCCTCTTCAAATGCTGGTGTTCAGTTTTAATATTGATTAATTCTGCAATGCGGAAGTGCACTCTTTTCTGTAATTGTTTTAGAACTTTCGATTCAGATGCCAGTGGTGGAAATTATTAGGAATAACTATTGGCAGAAAATGGTCAAAATACTTGCTCTACAAACAAGTTTGTTAATGACTATATGCAAAAATTAAACAAAATAATATAATTACAAAATACCAGTTTGCAACATCAACCAGCAAAACAAGCAGTTTTTACAGCTAAACATCAGTGGAAGTAAATGAGACTGGAAGTCTCGAACCAATAAGGTTCCAATGGCTGCACTTATCGCTCCTTTGTGAAGAATATGGTCAATAGATGGGCTAAAACACAGCTTTTTGAAAATGGAGGTATGTCTATCTACAATTGCTAGACTTTCAGACTATTGCGTATTATTCCTCGACTCGTCAAGCCCCTCTCATATGACCGTGCTACAAGCTGAGGACTACAAGTACAGATGCTGGCAATATGTGCACATTATAAGGTTATGTTTTACACTATATAGCAGGGGTCAGCAATCTCGGTCCTGGAGGGCCGGTGTCCCTGCAGGGTTTAGCTCCAACTTGCCTCAACATACCTGCCTAGGTGTTATTTGTATACCTAGTAAGACCTTGATTAGCTTGTTCAGGTGTGTTTAATTAAGGTTGGAGCGAAAATCTGCAGGACACCGGCCCTCCAGGAACAAGTTTGGTGATCCCTGCTATATAGTATGGATAAAGATAGCTTTTTTCTGAAACAATTAAATAATCAGTCTAAATGAGGAGCATTCTCATTCTAAAAGGCTTTTTTAAAACAAAAATACACCTAAGTTGACTGATCTGATTCTGACTGTAAGACAGCCACTCAAGTTAGTTGAGTTTTTAAGGGGTTTTGGGTTTCTTAGCTTGCTTGTCTTGATCAGCCTACCAAACTGGTTTTGTCTGGTCAGCAGTGTTGTAGTATTTGAGATCAGACTCAAGACCTCTCAAGTTTGAGTTCAAGATACAAAGCATTTAGACTACGTTCAACTCTCTAAGTTTAAGACAACAACACTACCAGTCAGTCTTGTCTACTATCGTGATTTCAGAGGGGTTAAATATAAAAAATCAATTGAAAAAAAATTGAAAACCATCTTGATCATGGTAAGAAACCAGTTCTACTAGCTTAAACCAGCTTGGACAAGACAACAACCTCTGGTTGGTTATGGCTGGTCTTTTTAGCAGGGAAAAGAAGTGTAAATATTACAAGCTCCTTATAAATCACAAGTGAACAGCCATACTTTGGGGTCATTCATCATCCTCTTAAAGGACGCTTGCTCTTTGTAAGGCACTGGGGTTATTGGGTCATGGGGTGAGTAATGCAGCCATCTTTCTCTCCCTTGAGGCAGATTCCAGACATCCCTTGGGGAAACCAGAGAGAGTGAAAGGGGTGAGAAACATCAGGGAACCTCTTTGGCTCTTTTGTTCCATGCCTGACCTTCTTGTATCCAACCTGCTGGTATTGACCGTGTAGGGAGCGCTTACATGTATACAGACATGCCATGCCTATTTGTCTTGCATTGAGTGCCGGGCCACTTCCTCATTGTGGCTTTTAATCCAGACTCACTGTACGGTCACAGCTGTTTTTCATGTTGAAGAAGCTTCATGTCACATCCTACCTGTTTCCTCGGCTCCATTTCACACCTGCCAATATTTCTAATCATGGTTGGCTGATAAACGATGTCACTCATGTTGACCTTGTTCTGGGGCTGATGGTCTCCCAGACTTGGTTTAGATTAAAAAGAATATGACACATGAGAAAGGTCTTTAAAAGTGTAGCTCAGTCAGAACTTAAAATGATGTTATTGTTTATGAACACCCTCATATTGTTTCAAACCTTTGTTCACTTGGTCCAAAACACTTTAATTTCACTGCAGAAAAACATTTATAATAAATAATCTTTTAATCTTCTAGCCTGTCATCAAATGATTCTTATTCAAAATATGCCACTGAATATTATGCTGAATGGCATTCTTTGCGTTGCTTCTGTCTCTATTCTGTCTCTGTCTACATGTTTGCTAAATAATGTAAGATTATGTAGCTTAAAGTAATCTTTATAGTATTCCTACTATTACTTCTTACGGTTCCTACAACTGCAAGTGTGTTGCTTTATTAATTTATGTAAAATCTGTATCCTGAAGCAAACCCGATTGGGATCCCCTGGTGTAAATCTCACTTTGCCTGCATTAAGTCAAGCCAAGAACGTTACCGAGCAGACTTGAATCAGATACATCGGAATATCAGAAGCTGTTTAATTCCTGAGTGTTATCCCTGACTCTGTGATATATAATGATTAGCCGAGTGGGGTTTTTCCCCTGCTGGTAGGGTCATCACTCTGATCAAAACCTTCTTGTAGAGCACACACTCAGTCAGCAGGACTGCGGACATTCTGCATAATCAGCATTTCAAAGCAAAGCTCTGCCAGTATCTCTCCAAAGCTGAACCGCATGGCTTTCATTTTGTCTGGGCCACACGGGGTCAACATGAAGAGATGACATCACGCTTGCCAAGGGGGGTTCCTGCTGGAGAGGGGTCTCTTTGAGACGGGGCAGGAATGACAGGATAAGAAGTATGACCTCAAAGCTTCCCAGTAGGTGTTTGCATACCGGTAAGCACCATAATAAAATCAGTTCCCCAGAAACACACGGTGACTCCGCCAGACTTATTTAGAATGAAAATATTCCACTGAGAAATTTCAGCCACATTAGAGCTCAGCTGCCGAGCTATTTCAGGCCATCCGCGGAGCTATTTCACAAGAAATTGCGCTGGATGTATAATTCAGTTGGTCTCTGTAATGTGGACCTGCTATTAACTTGAGCTTCTAGGAGAACATGGTGAAAGGAATTGCCTCTCATTTCTAGCTCATTGTGATCCATTGTTCCCTGCTGCATTTGGTGGCATATGTAAAACAACCCAGGGCTTTTAGTAATTTATTATTATTATTATTTTATATGCCTTTAATATCAATAAATGTTTAATAGAAAACTGTACAGTCATAGTAGAGTGATTTTAACAAGGATGTTATTAAAATAGTAGATCATATCTGCATATAGGAGAACTTCATATATTAATGTACGTATAATACTCTCTGAGATTATAATTTGCTTATGGGCAGAAGGATAGGACCTTCTTCGCTGAAATTATTGCTTTGGCAAAGGCTTGGGTGATGAATCTCAGTCTTTACAGTCTTTTATCTCATATTATGACGCTTTTCATGATTTTATTTTATTTTTTTGCTATAACAATTTAAACCAACAATCAACTGGCAATGAAAAATCATGTGTCGTATTGTGTCACATCATTATCCTACTCTTCATTAGCTATAATATACAATTAGAGTTTGGTTGACAAAATTAATCAAGCTCAACATTGAAATTAATAGTAAATAATTACTAACTACTAATAATGATTTAGAATGTAATAATTCATGATAAATTAATGATAAGTAACTGCTTCATAATTTTACACCAATTGATAAATAATCACGCAATTTAAATATTGTTGTCTCTTAGCATTGGTTTGATTGAGGCCAATATTGATTGGTTGGTTGGTTGGTTGGTTGGTTGACTGGTTGGCTAGTTGGTTGTTTAATTGGTTGGTTGGTTGGTTGTTTGATTGATTGGTTGGTTGATTGATTTTTCGGTTGGTTGTTTGATTGATTGGTTGGGATGTTGGGTGGTTGGTTGGATGTTTGATTGCTTGGGAAGTTTAATTTTTATTTGTTCGGTTGGTTGGTTGTTTGATTGGTTGGTTGATGATTGATTGGTTGGTTGGTTGGTTGGTTGATGGATTTTGGTTGGTTGGTTGGTTGGTTGGTTGGTTGGTTGGATGTTTGATTGGTTGGTTGGTTGGTTGGATGGGTGGGTTTGTGAGTGGTTGGTTGGTTGATTAATTGATTAGTTGGGTGGTTGGTTGATTTATTGATTGATTGATTGATTGATTGGATTATTGGATGGTTTGTTGGTCAATTGACAGATTGTTTTGACAGTAAGAGATAGTATTAGCATAATTTATATTGAGTTAATTTGATTATCAACTGACTCAAGTAAAATCAGTTTTTGCGTGTTAATTAGATTTGATTATGGAAAAGAGTGTCTCATTGTAAATCACTGTCTCATAAAACTCTAAATTATAATAAAAGATAACGTCTAATGTATAAATTGTCTACACTATTGGGTCAAAAAGTATTAAAATATATCAGGAACCACAATTTTATTACTAATTACAAATGAAACTTTAGATCTGTCATTAATTAACTTATTGTTTGTTTATTTATTTGATTAACTGAATGCTAAATTAATTTATTCATTGCTCAACAATAACCAACAACCACACAAATCAGCGATTTAAATTGCATTTAAATCCCCCTCTTTATATTCAGTAAAAAGCTTGTGAAACGTCAAAACTAGGAAATAAACAGAAAATACGGCAACTCATACAATATTTACTTTCACCTCCAGAGGTTGATGTTTAAGACTTCCTGAAGGTTAACCACATCCCTTCTCTCAGCAAAACCATTGAATGTTTAAACCATATTTTGTACCTCATTGCTATAAGTGCCTACTGTTCATAATTAGCATCAATGCAAAACACAAACAACCCACGGAGTTCAGCAGTTCGGTGAAAATGTCAGCTCGCATCACGCTCTCTTCATTTACACTTTACTTTCTTCATAGGTGGCAGGTGTGCAATTAAGATGTTTGGATCTCTCTGAGAAAAAAAAGAGCCATACTCCACCAGCATTGTTAAAGAGATGACTTGTAAATAATAAATAGCGCTGGCTGTATAGACTCGGCTTATATGGTCCCATCAAGGCATATGAGAGAGCGCAGGAGATGAAAGTGATTTCCAGCACTCGTGCACAGCTCCGAATTCATTGACTTTGAGTTGTCATTTGATCTGAAGGTAAGGAGATGATTTTGACATCTGCTGCTGATCAAAGCATTAGTTGGTGAATTGTTTGACTTGTAGTTCCGCATGTGGCAGCCTTATCTAAACAGGTATGCCACACTGTACCTGCTATTATCATTAGTGAAGGTTAAGGATGTCCCCGGTGCTAAAGCTGTAATTATATGCACATACTGCAGTACTTATCTGCCTCATAACCAAATATCTCAATGCTTTGTTCCTATAAAAGTCAATTTGAAAAAAATAAATAAATAAATATATATATATATATATATATATATATATATATATATATATATATATATTTACACACATTTA
>CAIGQZ010035013.1:8231877-8246298 GCA_903798205.1 Danio tinwini | reverse complement strand
GATGGATGGATGGATGGATGGATGGATGGATGGATGGATGGATGGATGGATGGATGGATGGATGGATGGATGGATGGATGGATGGATGGATAGATAGATAGATAGATAGATAGATTTTGAGGTCTCAATTGTATAGGCATGTCAGCAAACCTAATATTATCATATGTACATATCCAAAATGACTGACAATAGGAGTTTGCTTCTGATTGGTTAGATTTTTAATTGGGCCTTTCCCATTGAGACTTTTTGTTGTTTACAATGTCATAGACAAGTCTTTCATGTAAAAAAAATACAAATAAAAAAGAATTGACAAAATAAAATCGAACTATCCCACATTTGACTTAAAATGAAAGCACAACACTCCTCTGTATATTTCACAGAAAGGTTATGTTTGTGTTCTGCTAAAAATGCATTGAATCACAAGGTTCATTTTGAGCAAAACAGGTCACATGTTTGCAAAGAACAAGTTCTTTGTTGAGGTCTAACTTCGTAAGTCATAATATATGGATATTCTTTTTGGTCGGTTTCCACTGATTAAAGGTCCGTTAATGATGGCAAAATGGCCGAGGATAACATTTGAAGAGATGCACTTTGAAAGCTGACCCTGAGACATGCTCTCTGCTTTCATCTCTCCCTCCCCTCATACCCCATTTCTCTGACTCTTCTCTCTTGGCTAAAGTAATGACAGCACTCCCAACAATACAAGCAGAGCTTTTTAAGTGGACCCGACTCTCTGTGATCCATATACATTGTCTCTCTGTCAAGTGAGAGAGGAGAATAGCTGGTGATTCGTGACAATTTTAAAGACTTCCCTGCCAGAGGCCTCTTTAAGGGGAACCAGCGCTGCATTTTTGACGGCTCTCAAGCGGCTGAATGTATCCGAGATGAATTGTGCGATTTGCATGAATATTTCTGCTTTATTGCCAGAGAGCTGTATGAAAGGTAATTGCATTATGAGTCCACGGGAAAAAGAATTGATAGTGAGCGATAGCATTCCGTAACCTCCATACATGCATGCATATTGAGGCAGCGCTGAATAGCGGCAATCAAAATAGAAACTCGCTCCGAGAGACGATTTAAAAGCATATTGAAGCGTTACATAAATTTTTATGCGTCGTAGACAAGCGAGGCAGGCATGTTTTGAGTCCATCGTCTGGCTGAAATCCAACGGTCATATCAGTGCTCATTAAATCTTTCTAAAAGGGCTTCAATCAAAAGAAATGCATATTTATTTGATTTATTTATTTCTTTTTTTACTCGAGGGCCGCTCATGTGAAGGATAACTCGCTTGTGCAATTACACGAGAAAAGTTAACCCGATGCGTCTTGCGCATCACAATGAGATCTCATTCACCTAAAGGACCTAAGGGAAACACTCCTAGTTTGGTGGATTAAAGTGCCTCTGCTTTGCAGCCAATTGATAGAGAACTTGTAGCCATAGAACAGAATACAAACCGTCTTTCCATTCTACCGACCATAATGACTATGAAAGAAGCTCAAAGCGATGTGGTTTGAACTTCACGAATGGAATCTGCTTCCATCTGACAACGCTTCACAGGGAAAATGAGCCACTTTTGGGTTTAACGGAAAGGTGGTGCACTTGCTAGTTATCTGAAAGATCGATACAGCCAATCCTGCTCGGTGAAAGACTGACTTGTAATGAGAGAACTCGACTGCCTCCGACTATAATATATGCCGTCAATAAGATGCTAGCAGATCGAGCCACAGCCAAACCATGTTAAATAATGAGCAGGGACTGTGTCTTCCTGACCCATATACTGTTTACCTCATTCTGTCTGCCTAGTTTATTCTCCGTCCGTGATTCCCATCCTTGTTGATAAAGGGCCAAGTTGCCTAATCCACTTTCGAAGGCCGAAGCACATTATGCTGTCCCGTTTATCAAATCCAAACTCGATTTTTGCAAAGGTTAATGGGCAGGCTTGCAGGGAAAAAATAGTGCAAAGGCAAATGTTTTAAGTGGAGCCCTTTTGCGATTCCAAACAAGGGATAACATTTGCAGTCTGTATATTTCGGATGCATCGGAATGACCTTTGTAAGAATCTGGCCTGATTAAACAGGTGAGGATAGTCAGGCTTTGAGGAAAGCCAACTTTTCCCGCAGTCATTACTGTAAAATAAAAAAGAGTGAATTTAGTTACTGCAGCAAGCGACAAAACAAACAGTTGTCCCATAACCTTTTTTATCAGAAGGTCACACAGCAGAGGAATAGGAAATGTAGTATTTTTTAATTTTTGAGGTGACCTCGAGTCCTCCTTTGATGATGCTGTTAGTTAAGTTATCCTGTTTTTGAGGATCACATGGAGGCAACTGTTGAACTGTGACAGCGTTTTCCAGGGATTGTTGACACTCTCCATTGTTATCCATGAACGATTCCTCAAAGTTCCAAAGAATGTTATTCAAACCGAGGCTACACACTTATGTATTTGGAGATAGACTTTCTTGATGACATATGGGCTTAATCTATGTTTCTGGATATCCAGGTGATGTAATATTTTCCCAGTCCACTGCATTCCTATCACATTACTCTCATTTTAACCCTCAGTCATACTACTTTACTTTAAAATGTCTATTAATGCTGTACTTATATGGTACTTTCCATTCAAACTTTCTGCTACAATGTGGCAATCGTGAAGATTTACATAAAATCGTGAAGATTAAGTAAGTTTTTACATACTATCAATTCCAACCCTGGCTCATTCTAAAAAAAATGTAGCCCTGTATACATTTTTGGAGAGTGCCAAATACGTCCCAGGAAGTGTGTTGTTTGTTGTTTGTTTTCGTGAATCCACCAGAGGCTGATGTGTATGCTTTTTGAGATCTTAAATATTTCTCATGAGTGCCATTCGCGCCTGCTCTTCTCATGTAAATCCACCAGAGGCCGCTGTCAACTGACTGACTGACTGTCCGATCTTTCACTCCACCCACCCCCTTCCCTAAACCCAACCGATAGTGTTTTAAAAAGCACCAATTGACCAGCGCCGAGCAACTTCCAGAAAAAAAAATCCCCCTGATTTTTACCACGTTTTCAGATTTTACCACATTCCCACCCAGTTGTTTACTATTGAATTTTTGTTGGCTTTTGTTTTTGTCGTACCTGCTTTCTGAAACCATTCCTCGCCCGACTTGAACTCCATTGTCGTGATCACTTCTTCTCTGCATCTCAAGTCCACCTACGTATGCTGCAAGCCACTGGACAAACTGGTAATAGTGGGAAAGCCGACCACACACAGGTAAGCGGTCAGCTGGTAAGGAACAGCATCATACCACCCATTAGTGTTCGTTTTAAAGACGAAATGCAGCCATACGTACTTCTGGCTACATAATTTGCGATCTTCAGAAATGTATATAGGACAACGTTTTCAGAATGAGCCTATGTTGATAAATTCTGAACTTTGTAAAGAAGTGAAGCAACTTTGCATTTTTATTAAAATATTTTCACTTTCTCTGTGTATTTTAACTTCTCCTCTGGCTCAGCACAAACAATAGCAGATGGGAGAATGTCTTAGAAACCTGTTTGAAATTTGACTTGGAAATTACATACTTAAAACGTGTTATTAAATTCATATTTATTAGGATGCTAAAGTGTTTTTACTGACAGTCAGAGATTTACAGTGCATTTACAACATTTAAAAAGCATAAAAAAACATTAGTTATTTTTATTTATTCATTTATCCAAACTTTCTAAATATTAAAAGTTGGTTCTGTTCATGAATGAGCATTTGTACATATTTTTTTTTTTTTACTAACATGAAAAAACAAGGACGACACAGTGGCTCAGTGGTTAGCACTGTCACCTCACAGCAAGAAAGTCACTGGTTCGAGTCCGAGCTGGGCCAGTTGGCAGCTCTGTGTGGAGTTTGCATGTTCTCCCCGTGTTAGTGTGGGTTTCCTCTGGGTGCTCCGGTTTCCCCCACAGTCCAAAGACATGCGCTATAGGTGAATTAAATAAACTAAATTGGCCGTAGTGTGATTGTAAGAGTATTTCCCAGTACTGGGTTGCAGTTGGAAGGTCATCTGCTGTGTTAAACATATGCTGGATAAGTTGGCGGTTCATTCTGCTGTGGCCACCCCTGATGAATAAAGGGACTAAGCTGAAGGAAAATGAATGAATGAATGAATGAATAAATGAATGAATGAATGAATGAATGAATGAATGAATGAATGAATGAATGAATGAATGAATGAAAATGGCCATAGTATAAGAGTGTGAATGTGAGAGTGTATGGGTATTTCCCAGTACTGGGTCCCGGCTGAGTGAAACTTATGCAGGAAAAGTTGGCGGTTCATTCCAACAATCAAACTAATAATTGGTTAATTACAAAGAAAAAAAAGGCTCTTAAAGAGATGTCAAGTCCCCTTGGATGGAAACTTGACACAGTGCCACACTTGATACAGTAGAGAAGTCTAGGGTTAGGGTTTGCCATAGGGTTGTTACCTTAATGTTTTTTGCACTTACTGAGTAGTACATACGGTACATATAAATAACTTTTGAAGCATTTGTAAAACAGTAGTCAACAAAGTTTATTTTAACAATTCTATACATGTTTTTATTAGGTGAACCATATCAGCTTTAAGAAAATACCTTCTTCCAATCCAACATAACGAGAAATTAACAGCTACGCTGGACACGATGTTTCCCGGTCGAAAATGTTAAGCTGTATTTAATACCTGCAGGTTGACCCGTTCTCAGGTCCCACTGTATTAAAAAGAGATTCTGGAGCCACTGGCAGACTTTGTTCTTGCACATAATATATTCAGAGAGAGTGCCGCTATTTTTCTGCTTCGTGTTACAAGAGATGTCCCCCTGCCCGCTTCATTTGTATTGAATAATGTCATGCTGTCGCAACCGCTGAAATATCGGCCACACAAAAACTCATACGAGACTCATTTAATTTGCAAGCCCATGTTTGCGCACACTCTATTATCAGCGGGCCACACCGCACTGCAGTTTTGTGGTCATCTCATGTCATTTAATCATGAAAAGGTCTATCTTGCACACGCACATACAAAAAACAAAACGGGTGCTTTGATTGATTGAAGAGCAAAAGACAACGAACACTTGAATTTGAAGAGTCATTTTTGGCTTTCACAGGGATGATAAACCAAGTATGAAACTGGGGGGATATGAACTGTGCTGGATGTACTGTGACAACTGAAAGACCCAAAAAATTATATGATGGAAATGCTTTCATTTGTAAACTTCACTAGTTTTTACAAATAAATGTTTAATGTTATTTCAACTGCCCTGACATTATAATTAATGAACGAATGAACAAATAAATGAATGGATGAATGAATGAATGAATGAATGAATGAATGAATGAATGAATGAATGAATGAATGAATGAATGAATACCATTACTATTACTGTTGTTGTTGTCTTTACTTTTTTTCTCGTCTCGCTACAATCACTGTTCATTCATTCATTTTCATTTCGCTTAGTCCCTTTATTCATCAGAGGTCACCACATCGGAATGAACCACCAATTATCCAGAATATGTTTTACACAGCTAATGCCCTTACAGCTGCAACTCAGTTCTGGGAAACACCCATACAATCTTACATGCACACACATACTCTACGGCCAATTTTGTTTATTCAATTTACCTATAGAGCATGTCTTTTAACTGTGGGGGAAACCGGAGCACCCAGAAGAAACCCATGCGAACACGGGGAGAACATGCAAACTCCACACAGAAATGACAACTGGCCCAGCCGGGACTCGAACTAGCAACCTTCTTGCTGTGAGGCACTATTGTTGTTGTTTTAGACAACTGCCTCACTGCTGACTAGTTTACTTTTGTCTTACAAATCAAAGACATGTGATGTGACAAACATGGACACATAACAAAACACATAAAATGGATATCTGTTTCAATATCAGATAATAACCTTTTATAACAACAATGTTAGCTCATGTAATATGTCACATGCTGCTTCTTCAAGATTCAAGGCTCTACACTACCTGACAAAAGTTTTGTCGTCTATCCCAGCTGTAAGAGCAACAAATAATAACTTGACTTCTAGTTGATCATTTGGAAAAGTGGCAAAAGGTGGATTATTCTGAAGAATCATCTATTGATCTGCATCCCGATCATCACAAATACTGCAGAAGACCTACTGGAACCAGCATGGACCGTAGATTCTCACAGAAATTAGTCAAGTTTGGTGAAGGAAAAATCATGGTTTGGGTTTACATTCAGTATGGGGGCATGCGAGAGATCTGCAGAGTGGATGGCAACATCAACAGCCTGAGGTATCAAGACATTTGTGCTGCCCATTACATTGTTACATAGCGCTCCTTCTCATACTTCAGCCTCCATATCAAAGTTCCTGAAAGCAAAGAAGGTCAAGGTGCTCCAGTATTGGACAGTCCAGTTACCAGACATGAACATTATTGAGCATGTCTGAGGTAAGATGGAGGAGAGATTGAAGATGAATCCAAAGAATCTTGATGAACTCTGGGAGTCCTGCAAGAACGCTTTCTTTGCCATTCCAGATGACTTTATTAATAAGTGCTTTGAGTCATTGCAGAGATGTATGGATGCAGTCCTCCAAGCTCATGATGGAGTCAGACACAATATTCATTATTTTTCCACTGCACCATGTTTTTATATTTAATACTGTACATTAATTATGTTAAGTGGAAAGACTTTTGCCTAAGCAAAGTTAGACCTTACTGTCCTAATAAATAATTAAATGATCATATTTTATTTTGGTAAAATAAGCGTAATCTAGAGGCCTTTGCCTTTCATATAAGCCACTTCTGATACCAAATGATCAACTATAAGTCAAGTTATAATTTGTTGTTCCTAAAACTTGGATAGGCAACAAGACTTTTGTCAGGTAGTGAGGTAACATCAGAAACTGTTCAGCTTATTTTAATGGAATAGTCTAAATAAACCTTAGTAAAGTATGGAGTGCCACAAGGATCTGTCTTAGGCCCTCTGCTATTTCATAAATGCATGCCCCTTGGTATTATATACAAATTATGGGATTAACATCAATGTTGATCCTGAAACAACATTCCAGTCAGAATTAAGGGATACATTTACCGTTTATGTTAACTTTAGACTTATGGTCAAGTTTATGCACTTCTACATGATTGTTATCCAACTATTATTTTCCTCTGATTTTGGGAATAATTTACGATTATGGTTGGGTTGAGGGTATAGGGAATAGGCATGGGTTACATTTTCCAACAAAAATAATGTTTCAGGATCAACATAGATGTTAATTCAGGATTGCATCGTACTTGGCAAAATCATGGGGTGCTTAGGAATTTTATTGGGCCCCTAATAAAAATATCAATCGTCAATAGTGTGGGTTTAAAATGTAAAAGATAGAAGTGATAATTGTGCTGGTGCCGATAACCTAGTGGTCAGAAGGTCAACATATAGTGCAACTGTCTCGGGTGTGAAACCTCTCTTTTCATTTCCTGTCAATATCCACTGTCCTATCATAATAAATACATTTAGGTCCTTAAATCATATTATATTTGCAATGGTTTAAATTTAACACGAAAGCTATTCAAATGCGCTTGCACTTGGGCAGTGATCAGGTGCTGCTATTGCTCCGTTCTGCTCTGCAGCATGTGTTTAGGCCCCGTCCAGTTGACATGCATGAAGTGCAAATCTAAGCAGTTCATAAATGCCTTTCATCAACTTAACATCTGTTTGACTTGTCTTTCTTTTGTCCGTCGTCCAATGCATTACCAGCTCGATCAGTGCCTAGATAAACAGATGAGAGTTTGGGGAACCGACCATGGCAGATGTATTTATAGTGATGTTCTTGGCCGTATATGTTCAGGAGCCCATCCGCTTGAATATGTTGTAGCACACTACATACAATCACTCTCTCGACAGCCCTAAAAATGATTGATAATAGAAGGCAGCCTCCTATTTTATAACCCCTTGTGTTGGCGTTCCAGCTTTGGCTGCCAGCCAAAAGGTTCCTGTGGATCTTTGCTTGTCCTTGCTGGTGTACTTTACAACCAAGAGAACAAACAAAGGTGACAAATTACACCAGCTCTTAAACAGCTATTATCCTGCGCTTACGAGTCTAGTAAAGCATCCATCTCTTATGACCAGCTCATGTATCTATGCCTAATGCATGGGAATTTTCTGACGCTAATAAATCGACTTTGATATAAAAACTTCACAGCGCTAAATGTTCAGTAAATGTAATCACTGGCCGCATAAATAGATTAGCGTCCATTCGAATAAATGTGTTTATTAAACAGCTTTCCTTTAAATACAGGGCAGGCTGTAAATTTTGTTCTATATTCCTGCAGGCCACCTGGTAAAGTTTAAACTTTATGGATGTTATATAACTGGAAGAATTTATGATCTGCCCTGAACTTCACCTGTATTTTGGAACATTGCTAATGCACGTGTTTTACATGTAAAGCTCACGCATGGCTGCTTATAATAAACCAGTTTAAAGCTTAGCAATAGAGGTGCGCAACAATTTAGTTGTGATTTGTTTACTAAAAACACTAACCTTACAAGATGCCATTTACGACTATGCTGTAAACTTGACCGCTTTCACTTGGAACAGGCCTTGGAACAGAATGTGCCTCAACCTGTGCAAAGAAAACAGCTCGTCCACCATAAACACACTGTTCACAGTGTTGAAAAATAAATGGTTTTGGTGCAAAAATGCTACAAATCTGCAAATGCCATATTGATTTTCTACAACCTTTTACTAAACAAGATGTTTGGTGACTTTGAGAATTTGGTGACTTACATTTTGTTTGCATTTTTTTTTTTTTTTTTACATGGCAAAGTTTGTATTTTTTTCCAAAACAAATCCATAGTAGCTTATGGCTGGTTTATATTTCTGTGTCGAGTGATCGCCGTGACCCACGGCGCATGCTATGTGTTTACTAGTGAATTTATACTGTACTTCTGTGTGCTGTTTGTGCTGCTGTGCAATTACACTTCTAAAATGCCCACAATCGTCAGCGCTACCAAGAAGACCAATCACAGAGCTTGCTCTTATGTAGTGAAATTTATTTACATTTTAAAATAAATAGTTTTAATTAATTAATCAAAATACAAGTCAGATCTAAATGAATCAGCCATTTTGAACAAATCATTCTGTGACTCGGTAAGACAACAATTTGTTGCCACCTACTGGTAGTTTAGTTTTATTTGTATTTTTTTTTCCTTCACTTTCGTCAATTGGTGAAGTTTTGTTCCTCACCACTGTCGCCACTGGCTTGCTTGGTTTGGGACTTCAGGAGCTGTTCCAAATGCCTGAGACCTTTATTTGTATTTAGAACACAAATTAAGATATTTTAGGTGAAATCTGAGAGCTCTCCTAAACAACAAGGGTCCCGTATCTAAAAAAGGTACCAAAAAATCCTCAAAACAGACCATATGCCTTCAGTGATAATACAATCAAGCTGCAAGATTACTTTTGTGGACACATAAAACTTTCATGAGCTCTATGCAGTGACATATTTCTGGACTTTGCTGTCTATAGAGGATGAAGGAGCTCTTTGTATTCCGAAGACGAACGAAGGTCTCTGAGTTTTGAACGACACAATTATTAACATAATTTTCATTTTGGGAGAACTAACCCTTTAATATGTTTTAAATTCTACTTTTCTGTTATCATTGTGTTTCTTTAAACAGGAAAGTGAATGACAGTAAATAAGAAGTGTTGCAAGGATCTGTCTTAGGCCCTTTGCTGTTTTAGATAATTTAGGTTTTACAATAATTACAAATTGTTGTGTTTGATGTAAGTGATTAGAATACAATTCGCATCTACAATAGAAGTGGAAATTATTTTTTTATATCACATTTCATTTGTAATAGTTACACCATAACAAGTCATTAAATGTAACATAAAAAGTCTTTGAGAAGACTTTCAAATTGCAAATGCGTTCTTTTAATTTCAGTCAGTGTTGCGCAGTGCGTAGATGTCAAGTATGTGTTTTGAATTTGATTTTAATTACACATTAACCCTGGGCTTTCATTCGCGTCCAAACCAAGACATAAAGTGTACATAAACATGACTTTGTACGTCACGCAGATCAGTAAACTGGTTAAATATGAGTTCATCATGACTCCTGCTACAAATTTTATTCTTTGACACTTTCTTCAGCGCACAATGATGAGTTTTACGGGTGACTGTCTTAAATAGCATCTTTTTTCTGCTTCCAATTTCTCGGAAGAGACCCCAGATGAATTATTACAAGATGTCGAGCCTTAAACATTTCCTGGACGTCTAGAGTTATTAAAAAAGATACAGCGCAGAGCAAGGGTTGCCTCTTTTTCTGACTCGATTATGATGGTGACTTGCAGAATGACGGATTTCATAAAGCTTACAGGGTGAGAAGGGGATGCTGGGATAGATTAACCTTGAGAAGTCATTGCATACTGAAAACCCAGTTATCTGACGGAAAAGCGTCGGCCTCTTGGGAGGCTTAGGCTTAGGTAAGGACAGACACGGACAGGGGCCGGTATCCAGCGTTTCTGAATGATGTTGGAAAGCTTGCTGTAAGTCAGGTCAAGTGTGTTTCTGATTGAAAGTGTTAATAGAAACCTCCTGTTGCACACACATATACGTCACACGCAGATCTCCAGAACACACACTCTTATCACCAGTAAAAACGCAGTGATGATGACAGTTCTGTAGAAATGAGAGCCTGCGAGCTGATGTAATTGGGTCACGCAAAGTTAAACCAGTTCCTTTTACTAGTAGACAACCAGAAATGCTCGCTACTTCACCCCAGATGCATATTTTGCTTCAAAATCACTGTATACATGTTGGAAAATTAACAGGGAGTTCACAAAAAACTCAAACTACTTGTTTAAATTGAGTTGAAACCACATATTTTTTTTTAAAGTGTTGGAGAAAAAATGGCACCAAAATAAATGAACATGTCAATAAATGTGGCAAAAAAGTCTGTTTGTGAGATTGTGTTCTCAATTTGTATAGCTAGTTAAGCAAAACCATGCATGCACAATTTATTGTTTATTTAGATATCAGCACGCTTGCAAGTTTCATATTGATTTCATTCAACCCTTTACTAAACATCAGGTTAAAATTTGGTGACTTACATTACTAGCACATTTATTTGTTACTGTTCCTACTAACAACTGCTTACAACTTATGAAGTTGTTATTACTCACAAACAAATCCATAGTATAACCATTGTGCATCACATGGCAACAAAGCTATGTTTCAATACTAAATTAACCAGCATTTAAAATGAATGAATTCTAATGAATAACACAACTGAAGGCTGATTTATACTTCTGTGTTGAGTGATTGCTGTGACCCACGGCGCTAGCCTTCCACGTTGTGCATTTATACTTCTGCGTGCTGTTTGTGTTGCTTTGCAGTAACACCTCCGAAACGCTAGCTGGCAGTAAGTTTATGTTCCTCTGTGTGAAGTTTCTTTGCAGGTGTTTTTTTTAACGGCATCTTAATGTACAAGTAGCATGAAACTGGCAGACTTGCAACAACATTAATTATAAGGTAAACACAAAGCAAAATTTTCCATCTGGAGCTTCTTCACAGAACTCAGCATTTGTAAACAATCACTCAATCGAGCTCGCGGCTCTTAGCACCGCCCACACTCATCACCAATACCAAGCCAACCAATCACAGAGCTTAGGCTATGTGTCGTTGTGACATGTAGTTACACTTTTTGAGAGCGTTAGCCATGGCGAGGCGTATGGGATCGCGCAATGGTTGCGACGCACCATACGCGAGCACTTGACACAGAAGTATAAATCAGCCGTTACTCAAAATGCATCCAGTTGCTTTGTCCCTAAATTAATTTGCCATTTTGAATGAATCGGATGATTCAATGACTTTCAGAATATGAGAGAACTGTTCTAAATATAGCAGCGATACTAAAGTAGCTGCAGTCGCATTGCATGAAAAAAATTGTAATGAAGTTGGAGGCGGAGAACAGGCGAACCCTAAACATGTTTTAATACTTCAACAAATAAACAGAAAACAAGCGTTTGGCGGCAGTCCTTCATGGATGACTGCAGCCTAAACAGAAACCAAAACCAAATATATAATGTCCCAGGCCTGCTCCTCTATTTTCTGTCATTTGTCGTCACTCCTTTTATGCTCCTAGACTTGAGACCAGCAGAGAACCAGTGGAATTACCAAGGGGCATGCATTTGTGTTTTGTTATGCATAAGACAGATCCTTGTGGCACTCCATACTTTACTTAGGTTTATTTAGATAATTCCATTTAAATAAAAACTCGAGAACTAGGGCGACAGTGCTCAGTGGGTAGCACTGTCCCCTCACAACACGAAGGTCGCTGATTACATAGTTTGACCTCTTATTTATTTCATATAAGACATATAATAACAGTGTTTTACCTGTATGAACAGAAAAGCTCAATCCTTCATCTCTTTGCTCATTCAATAACACCCTGCCCTTAAAACTGGCAACTTTGCAATGCGATAAAAGTTATCTTTCATGCTAGTATGTTTTTTTTAATTTCTACTAATTTCTGATTTCTACTGATATTCATTGCAAAATATTAAGTGTTGAAGGTTTCTAATGTGAGCTTAAATTCAACCTAAAACGCAAGGTAAAATTGTCCTTTTTTACCTTTATATCCATTTAAAATGATACTGAAAAAACAAACAAATGTAGGGGGGTGCATGAATTTGTCCTTTGGGAACCGATTGGATCATTAGGTTATGATATTTGACTAATGATTCTGAGTGCAAATGATTTTTGACAAAATAATAAAGTGCACATTTAATTTTTTATATATCAAGCACTACTATATACGTACATATACATTTTATTTTCATTCTGACTTTTTTCTTTTTTTATTTTACATGACATTTATGGTTCATTTCCACTAAGAAGTATGGTTCAGTACCGTACAGTAAGGTACATACTTATTTCTGTTTTCACATTCAAACATTTTGTAAAAATACCTAGCACAAAAATACGATACAAAAAGGATGTAGGTAGACTCACTGCTGAACGCTATAAGTTTACAGAGAATCATCACTTGCGCATCTAACAAGCCAGTGGGTTGATAACAACAGCATTTTTAAATACATTGATGACACACAGCAAAAACCCACTGTCGACTCGAACACAAAAAATCTTGTCTCTTTTTGAGAAAAACAATCACATGCCAAGAAGCAAAGTTTAGGATTTGTTGTACTGTATGTCCGTTGTTGTTTATGAAACCGTTTACATGTTGCATCTAAACGTGGAAAGTTTGAATGGTGTCTGGAAAATAAAATATAGTTTTAACATAAATATTACAACTCTGTGTGAACCAATAATATCACTCAACCAGTATGTATTTTTAATAATCTTATCGAGTTTTAATATTTATTAATTAGGCAATAAATATGTCCACATCATTGGGAGTGTAGTGCACTATTCTGCACTTCTGAAGGGCTGTATTTAAATCTTTCTGTCACATAGTGTCTTGTGTAAACATACAAATTGCATGCAGCGTTGTTGTGTCTGGATAGGATAGGTTTAAGTCTGACTGTCTTCAACATTGGTAATTGGGAACAAACTGTTTTAGATGGTGTGTGTTACATCAAAGAATTCAAGACCTGCCCGCAGTGAGACGATTAGTTCCCAGCGGATCATTGATTTCCATTGAAGAGGAACTGGTGCTGTAACAAAGCATACAGTTGATAACATGTGTGAACATGCGGAGCGTTTTAAGACCCCTCCCCCTACGAGTGTTCCAGCAACCCACGCATTTCCCTTAACAAATATGTCCAGCAGCCCAGCACCATATGCACACACTCCCCATGGGAGTCTCTTCACAACACAGTATATATTATTAGTTGTGCTTGTTAGGACACATTATCATTGCTCAAACTTGTGGTTAGCATATTTTAAAAAGTATTTAACTTTGAAGTTCGAAACGCATCCCGCATGTTTATGCTACGGAGAAAAAAAAACTGAGAAAAACAAAAACTTGCTTTGGCAACTGCTTTTGGTTTTTTAACACTTTTCTAAAGTGCATTTTAACAAAATGACATTGAATTTAGGCTTCAGTTGTTATGTTTTAATATTTTGTTGTACCTTAATGATATAAGTTCCATCCGAAGTTAATATATATTAGGGCTGTCAAACAATTAAACGCAATTAATTGCATCGAAGATAAAAGTTTAATATACTGTGTATATAAAAATATACAAAATAAATATATTGACATAAATATTTATATTTGTATTTGATATTTATTGTATATATAAATATTTATGTTTAAATATAAAAAATAATATAATATAGTCATGCATACATTTATATACACAATATATATAGGAAATTAATTAATTTAATACATATAGATTTTCTTTTTTATATACGCGATTGTGTGGTCGAACTGTTGTATAAATGCAATAACACACTCGTAGCAGTGCAATATG
>CAIGQZ010035013.1:8194335-8213481 GCA_903798205.1 Danio tinwini | reverse complement strand
ATTTATTTATTTATTTATTTATTTATTTATTTATTTATTTATTTATTTATTTATTTATTTGTTTCTTTGTTTCTTTGTTTGTATGTTTTGCTTTTGTATTATTGGATGTTTGCTAAATGCTTTAGCATGTGTCTCCTGACTGTAGCAGAGATGCCTAAGATGACACAGCAGTATCCTGTTTATTGACTGTGAACAGGAAACTGAGCACAACGAACAGACACACTGCTCAATTATTCTCTCTCTCTCTCTCTCTCTCTCTCTCTCTCTCTCTCTCTCTCTCTTACTTTCACTCACCGTTTCTGTACACAATGCAAAATCTCCATTCATTTGAATGTGAATTATAATAACAGTAAAATTACTTAAAAGTTGTGTAGATGCAAATATCTTAGACTTGTTGTTAGACTTGAATCAAATGGCGAAAAAAATATCAAAACACTAATGTACAATACAATAATACAATACAATAAATACAATACAATACATACAATAAACGTTTGAATTAAATTATAAAAATATATATTTTTATTTTTATATTTAAATATTAAAATAATTATATTTTAATCAGTTAACCCGGTTTAAAAAACATTTTTAAGTTTAACTTAATATTTTTAGTGAGTTTGATTGAAAATGAAGGCGGCAATATATATATATATATATATATATATATATATATATATATATATATATATATATATTTACAGTGCATTTTATATTGTTGTTTGTATTATATAGCTTTTATTGCAAATAAAGCCAGCTTCGTTTTATTGTATATTTCGAGCAAAATATTTCACCCTGCCACAATGCAGAGAAATGAAAGGTGAATGGTCTGGTGACATTCTGTGTACCTTTCTTACTAGAGCAAACAATAAATCATGTGATGTGTCTCCGGGCATGGAGGTGAAACATAACTTGGGTTTAGTGATCGCTGTTCACAGACAAACAGAAATGTTATTGGGAGAAAGATCTCTTGTGACACCGCGGGACATCAACACTTGCTTTGAAGATTTCTATGAATCCATCACACTGTGGAAATCGCATTTTTGGAGCGATGTGATCCATTTAATTTATATGCATGGAGAGAATTAGAAAATTTCATTGAATGTAAGCTAGAACTGCAAAGACCTTTGATGTCGTTTAACACCGCTAATCGGGAATGTTCTCAGAATGTTCTGAAAAGGTTCTCTCAATGTTATGAACATTTTTTTTTCATGAGCACTAAAAGAAGCTTCATTAAGTGTAATTTAGCTTTATGAATCACTGTATTTTTTTAAATGTTTTATTCGTAAAATTATCTAACATTTTATTTTTATGTCCATGCATGCCTCAGAATGTTAAACGCTAATTCAAAAGTAACATTAGCTACTTTTAGAGGGATAGTTCACCCCCCCAAAAAATGTATTCATTATTTACTCTTTATGAGTTTCTTTCTATTGTTGAACACAAAAGAAGATATTATGAATAATGCTGAAAACCAGGTAACTATTGACTTCCATAGTAAAAAAAAAAATGCTATGAAAGTAAATGGTTACAGGTTTTCAGCATTCCTAAAAATATCTACTTTTGTTTTCAATAGAAGAAGGAAGCTCATGAACGTTTGAAACAAGTAAAGGGTGAGTAAATGATGGTATAATTTTAATTTTGGGGGTGAACTATTCCTTTAAGGGTGAACTATCCCGCCTACAAATTAAAATTTTTTCATCATTCATGCATCAACACAAATGAAGATATTCTGAATAATGCTGGACAAAACCAAATAAAAACAGCGCTAACTTAACGTATGACATGGTATTTATGGATGCCAGTGGCTGTTTTTTCCCCCAATATATATATATATATATATATATATATACACACACAGTTGAAGTCAGAATTATTAGCCCCTATTTAAATTTTGTTTCTTTTTTAAGTATTTCCCTAATGATATTTAACAGAGCAAGGAAATTTTCACAGTATGTCTGATAATATTTTTTTCTTTCTGAAAAAGTCTAATTTGTTTTATTTTGGCAAAAGCAGTTTTTCATTTTTTAAGAACCATTTTAAGGTCAAAATTATTAGCCCCTTTAAGCTATATATTTTTGCACATTATTTTTGCGATTGTCTACAGAACAAACCATCTTTATACAATAGCTTGCCTAATACCCTAACCTGCCTAGTTAACCTAACTAACCTAGTTAAGCCTTTAAATGTCACTTTAAGCTGTATAGAAGTGTCTTGAAAAATATCTAGTCAAATATTGTTTAATGTCATCATGGTAAAGATAAAATAAATCAGTTATTAGACATGAGTTATTAAAACTATTATGATTAGGAATGTGTTGAAAAAAATCTTCTCTGTTAAACAGAAATTATGGGGAAAAAAATTAAGGGGGGCTTATAATTCAGGGAGGCTAATAATTCTGCCTTCAACTGAATATATGTATATGCTAATATAGTCGCTATTTGCAGTGGGTAGCACGTTTTCCTCACAGCAAAAAGGTTGCTAGTTCGAGCCCCGGCTGGGTCAGCTGGCATCTCTGTATGGAAGTTGCATGTTCTCCTCGTGTTCGCGTGGGTTACATCTGGGTGCTCCTGTTTCTTCCACAGTCCAAAGACATGCGGTACAAGTGAATTGAATAAGCTAAATTGTCCGTAGTGTATGTGTGTGAATAAGAGTGTATGGATGTTTCCCAGTGTTGGGTTGCAGCTGGAAGGGCATCCGCTGCGTAAAACATATGCTGGATAAGTTGGTGGTTTATTCCACTTTGGCGACCTTTGATCAATAAAGGGACTAAGCCAAAAAGAAAATGAATAATTGAATGAATGAATGAATGAATGAATGAATAATAAACGAGTATATTTGCATATATATATTAGCATATATATGCTAATATACTTGTTAATTGCTGAGCTACTAGCTAATTTCTAATTTGCTAAGTGACTACATATTATTATTGTTTGAGATTAATACTAAACGAAAAAAATATATATACAGTATATATATATACACGAGTACATTCACATATATATTAGCATATACGTTAATATAGTCGCTATTTGCTAAGCTACTCGCTATTGTTAATTTGCTAACTTGCTAATAATAGCAGATAAACAAACAGTAAAAACAAGCTCTTTTGAACACCAAGCTAGAAATGTTAGCTAAACAACAAACTAAAAAAGATGGCCGACTATTAACTAACAAAAGTAAAAACATCTCCTACTTAAACGATGCTAATAAATTTGTATGGTGAGCAACCAAACTGCCAACATATTTCTTAAGTCACACATTGTGCACAGTTCTGGCTCAATTTTACCTCGGGTTGCAACAAAATCGCAGCAAAAACAGCCTTGCAGGAGACAAACATCAGATGACAGTATCTTGTGAAAGTTTTGTGTGTGACAGAGAGAGAGAGAGATGAGAGATGAGAGGGATCTTTGTAGGCAGTTTTAGCTCACTGACTACAAGCGCGAGTCTCTTGAGGAGGGCTGTTAAAATGAGAGACCCCCCACATGCTTTAACATCTCGCTCCCCCCAAAAAAGAAGAACAATCTCAGCTGTTCCAAACATAATCACTGCAGTGAAGCGACCCCTCGGATAAAAATAATAATAATAATAAGTGGGCGAGATAGCTAAATGAGCATAAGATAAATCTCACATTTTATCTGCCTTCTCTTACACAACAAATGTGTCTCTGGGAATATAAATGGCTCTTTGTTTATTAAAATATACCATGTAGTCAGAAATACAGCAGAGCGGAGGGGGAAAATGTTTTGAGCTCATGAAAAGTTCTGATTTACGCTGTTATGATGCTGTTTTTAGTTGTTACAGTGTTGCTAGGGCTTTACTATTATTTTTCTTTGGTTGATTATTAATTATTGTCTACAGTACAATCAAATAGGGAATTATTTATAGAAAAATAGAGAAAGTCTATAGTAAAAATGAAATAAAATAAAAACGTTGTCCTCCTTTGTACCGTGAAGACTTTAAATGGCTAATTTGTATAAAATGGCTGCTTTAAAATAAATAATTAAATACATTTTCTAATACATTTGTATATTGTTTGCAATCAAGAATATATGAGAAACAGATACATTTATTTATTTATTTTTTATTTTAGGGTCAGTGCATTTTTTTTATATTATTTTATGTAGGCAATATTTATTGATTATTTTAGTGCTGCAAGTAAATAAAAAAGTAAAGTTTTTTTATTTATTTTATTTTAATTCATTTTAGGAGACATGGTGGCTCAGTGGTTAGCACTGTTGCCTCACAGCAAGTAGGTCGCTGATTTGAGTCTCGGCTGGGTTAGTTGGCATTTTTGTGTGGAGTTTGCATGTTCTCTATGCTGGATAAGTTGGCAGTTCATTCCGCTGTGGTGACCCCTGATGATTAAAGGGACTAAGCCAAAGGAAAATTAATGAATAATAATTTTTTTTGTTTATTTTTTTTTACTATGTAGGCAATATTTATTACATTATTTTAGTGTTGTAAGCTTGATGAATGTTTTTTATTTCATTCATTCATTTTCCTACAGCTTAGTCCCTTTATTTATCAGGGGTCAAACCTCCTAGCCCAGTCGGGGCTCAAACCAGCGACATTCTTGCTGTGAGGTGACAGTGACAGACTACATTAAAATCCAAATTTTACCATTTTAAAACTGACATTTGCTCTATTGGATTATGCTCTGGTGACTGTGGAGGCTATTTGAGTACAGTGAACTCATTTTCATGTTTAAGAAACCAGTCTGAGATGAATCTCGCTATATGACATGGCACGTTATTCTGCTGGAAGTAGCCATCAGAAGATGGGGTACACTGTGGTCATAAAGGGATGGACATGGTCAGCAACAATACTCAGGTAGGCTGTGGTGTTGACACGATGCTCAATTGGTACTAATGGGCCCAAAGTGTGCCAAGAAAATATCCCCCACACCATTACACCACTACCACCAGCCTACATGGCAGGATGGATCCATGCTTTTATGTTGTTGACGCCAAATTCTGACCCTACCATTCAAATGTCGCAGTAGAAATCGAGACTCATCAAACCAGCAATCTATTGTCACACATGCATTGAGTTGCTGCCATGTGATTGGCTGATTAGAAATTTGTGTTAAGAAGCTGTTGGTGTACGTAATAAAGTGGCCGGTGAGTGTATTGTTACTGTACATTGAATGATATTTGTGTCTTTGGTAAATCAAGAAGGAAAAAATCTGATATACAAACTAATGCTTTAACATATCATACAGCATAAACATCAGAAAAATATTTTGACTTCTTTTCTTATCCCAAACTTTTGAATGGTTTCACACCCTCAAGGCAAAAATGTATGTTTGATTAGTTGTAAAAGTAATAATGTGCCTCTCTTTTTTGGAGTGTCATTGATGTCCATAGCACAAACAGTGCTGAATAAATTGAGTGCACAGGTTTATTACTGAAGGTTGCAGGTTTATAAGTTGCTGAAGCAGAGTATCAGGCATAGTAATAGTGATGCTAGCCTTAGCAACCATCACCAGCAAGCTTCAGTGGAGGAAATCTTCTGTTATCTCTAACATATGTGAAATTGAATTCTAGATAGAGGCCAAAAGGACCGTCAGGTGTCCATATTTCATTTTCACAACCATGGGTTCTCCAATTTCAGCCCATTTCTGTCTCACGTTTGTACTGAGTAATGACATAGTTTAAAGGTGACTGGCTGTTTTTCTGTGAAAACATGATGCTCAGAAAATCAAGTCTTAACAATCTGGATGTTTTTGCACTAAATGAAACATCAAAATGATGATGAAACTAAAAAACGAATGCATTGTGAAAGTTTTTTTGAAGTGTTGCTCAAAAATCCTTGTGAAAGCAATGATGCGATATCATTCAGACACACGAGGCAATTTATGTGTCATGTTTTTACTGCCACTGCATGACTTCTTAAAGAAACACACCACTTGGCACAATGTACTAGTTAAACTGTAGAGTTTTACTATTTTTAAATGTATTCAGCTGATCTCTGTGTCTGGTGGGAGCACTTTTAGCTTAGCTTAGCATATATCATTAAATTGTATTAGACCATTAGCATCTCACTCAAAAAATGACCAAAGAGACTCAATAATTTTCCTATTTAAAGCTTGACTCTTCTGTAATTACATTGTGTACTAAGATCAATGAAAAATGAAAAGTTCCTGTTTTCTAGACCGATATGTCTAGGTACTATACTCGAATTCTGGTGTAATAATTACGGTATAATTTAAGGCACTGCATAATATTAATAGCAGTCATGGTACAGCAGCAAACTTCCTTGATTATTACCCCGAAATGAGTGTACAATAGTTCCTATAGACATATCATCCTCAAAAAAGGCATACTTTTCATTTTCCATCAGTCTTTACACTATGTAATTACAGAAGACTCGGGCTTTAAATGAGAAAATTATCAAAACCATTTGGTCATTTTTTTAGGTGAGTTGCTAATGGTCTAATGCGATTCAATTATCTATGCTAAGCTAAGCTAAACGTGCAGACCCATACAGTATGACAGCTGAATGGATACAACAATAGTAAAACTCTGGTCATTTTTTGAGTGAGATGCTAATGGTCTAATCTGATTCAATTATCTATGATAAGCTAAGCTAAAAGTAAGAATGGGTTCAAAAATGGCAACTCTAGGGGAATAGTAAACTCTAGGGGAATAGTAAAATTCAATTTATTTAAATTCATCTTTATTTGTACAGTGCTTTTACAATGTGGATTGTGTCAAAGCAGCTTCACATAGAAGATTATAGTGGATTGAAAGTGTCAGTTCAGTTTTCAGAGTTTAAGTTCAGTTCAGGTCAGTGTGGTTTAATATTCACTGCTGAGAGTCCAAACACTGAAGAGTAATCCATCGATGTGCAGCTCTACAAGTCCAGAACTATGCAATCCAGTGGCGACAGCAGCAAGGAAAAAACATCACAAATTGGCAAAAGTGAAGGATAAAAACCTTAAGATGAGAAAAATGAGCCCATTTTCCCCAAAAAAGTGGAGTGTTTCTTTAAGAACTGCAATGTTTTACATTTATTAAAAGTTCCTCTGAAAAAAAAAAGAAAGAAAGAATGGTTTTATGATTTATCAGTCACTCTTTCCTGAGAAAAGTCATCCTGGTCTAATCCGATTCAATGATCTATGCTAAGCTAAGCTAAAATGCAGACCCATACATCGGCTGAATGGATTCAAAAATGGTAAAACTCTTTGGACATTTTTTAAGTCAGATGTTAATGGTCTAATCCAATTCAATGATCTATGCTAAGCTAAGCTAAAAGTGGAAACAAGTTTTTAAAAATTTGTAAAACTCAGCATTTCAACTCCAAGGGAATCGAAAAATGAGCCCAATTTTCCCCAAAAAGTAGTGTGTTCAAGAACTGCAATGTTCTGCATTTGTTCATAGTTCCTAGGAATAAAAAGAAAGAAAGAAAGATTTTAAGACTTATCAGTCACTCTTTCCTGAGAAAATTCATTCTGGCAAAAACAAGAAAAGAGGAAAAGAAAAGAAAAATCAGTGAGCAGATCGCCTCCCATTGATCTCCAAACACCGTTGATTCCTACTTTCTAAAGATTGTTTTTTTTTTTTTCCTTTTCGTGGAAAGCTGACTACTGCACTCAGGCATGGAAGAAGACGATGGCAAATTGATGCTCCTTGCTGCGAGCGTCGCTCAGACCCTCAGATGCATTTTATGTGTAGAAGGCCTGTTTTCTCTTGTTTACCAAAAAGCTCTTCTCGCAGAGTGGATAACAACCCTGAACAAACATGACTCTCAGCTGATGCACAGGCCACACGGCGAGCGCATGGAGATGATACTCATTACCGCATTGGCTCGCAACAGACATAACACTGACACTGTTTAATCCTCCAACAATGTAGGGAGAAAAGTCTTTAATAAAACTCAATGACTGGCACAGCATATGTGGATGGAACAAAATAAAGGATAAAAGTTGGAGACTACTTTGAAACTGTACTTTGTCAAGCTACAAGATTAGTTAAACTGCAGTTTGGGAGAAAAACACTGCTAAAGATGGAGTGGAGATATAAATGGATGCAGCATATTTAGCAGTATGTAATTATGGATTATATAATTTATTTTAAAAAGCAGTGTTCAAGGTTTCCACACTTCGCACCAAATGAATTTCCTAAGTTGTTCCCATTAATAATTGAGTCATTTGATGACTATATATGGATTTTATACAAATCACAGAGTCTGTTGAAGATACACTTGAGAGCTAAAGAGGATTAGCAAACTTAATATTCACTATACAGTGGTCCTTCGCTATAATGTGGTTCACTTTTCGCGACCTCACAGTTTTGCAGTTTTTGTGCAATTTAACCACTTATCATGCTTTTTTTTCTTTAGTGCAATGTATTCTGCATTATGACCATCCTAGACCATTGTCAATCAATCTCCTCTGTGTCTCCTGTACAATACAGAATGCATTCAGTTTGCCGAATTAACACAAATCTTCTGTCGCTAACAGTGTGTCCACAGCAAGACCATCATAAAGGGAGTTGCACACCGGATGCGCAGCACCATGCATTTTAGAATTGTAAACAGGTTTATATCAGGGTACACTCACCAGCGCTGCAAGTCAGCGGCTGTCTGCATTGCCCAGCTACGACTCAGGACAAAATTACTATTTCTGCCGCACCATAGAGCTGCATCTGAATAGTTTCATTTTAAATAACATGCAAATGTGTGTGTCAGGTGTGTGGTTCTGTCATGTGCGCAGCACATTCAGTGTGCGACCCCCTTGAGGATGGAGTCTGCTAGTTTTATGCATCAGTGACTGCAGGAAAAAACATTAGGCTGGATGCCAACATCAGAATCAGAATCAGAATCAGTTTTATTGCCAAGTGTGCTTCACACACACAAGGAATTTGTTTTGGCAACAGAAGCTTTCAGTGGACATAAAGTGACGAGTGACAACACAAAATTAAATACAAGAAAAGAAAAGGCAATAAACATTAAACATTAAACATTAAACAGAGATGCAGTTAGTCAAAAAGATCTGGATGTTGAATTGTATGTACAGATATGTTGTAAATATACAGGTTATAAGGTGCTGTGTACAAGTGCGTATGAGAAAGTATTGCACGTTTATTGCACAGTAGGGGAATATTTAACTGTTCATGAGGTAGATGGCCTGAGGAAAGAAACTTTTCCTGTGTCTGGCTGTTTTTGTGCTTGGTGCTCTGTAGCGCCGACCAGACGGTAACAGTTCGAACAGGTAGTGTGCTGGGTGTGAGGCGTCCGGAGTGATTTTACGAGCCCTTTTACTCACTCTGGAAGAGTACAGTTCTTGAAGTGTAGGAAGGGTAGTGCCAGTGATTCGTTCAGCAGTCCGGACTATTCGCTGTAGTCTACGGAGGTTGGTTTTGGCAGCTGAGCTGAACCAGACGGTGATTGAAGTGCAGAGGATGGAATGGATGAGCTGAGTAGAACTGTACGAGCAGCTCCTGTGGCAGGTTGAACTTCCTCAGCTGACGAAGGAAGTACAGTCTCTGCTGGGCTTTCTTTACAATGGAGTCTATGTGAATGTCCCACTTCAGATCCTGAGAGATGGTGGTGCCCAGGAACCTGAATGACTCTACTGCAGCCACAGTGCTGTTCATGATGGTGAGTGAGGGGAGTGCAGGGGGGTTTCTCCTAAAGTCCACTATCATCTCCACTGTTTTGAGCGTGTTCAGCTCCAGGTTGTTGTATCTGTACCATAAAGCCAGCCGCTCCACCTCCTGTCTGTATGCAGACTCGTCACCGTTCCGGATGAGGCCGATAACAGTAGTGTCATCCGCAAACTTCAAGAGCTTAATGGAGGGGTCTTTTGCAGTGCAGTCGTTTGTGTACAACATCATCCACACAAAAGCTTTTAAGCTTTATGAACCTTTTGTTGACAGCAATGAATGTTTGCACCTGACAACAGGTTTTCATCTTTGGTTTCATTCTATAATACTGGACTTATTTTTCTACGAAGGTTTGAACTTTGAGTGTTTAAACAAGAGGGAAAAGTGTGAAAATGTTAATGCCTGCGTATAAAGTGTGTAGTGAGGGATTTACAGCCTTAAAACATCTAGAATAATTGTAAAAAAATAAAGTAAGCTACTTCACGGATATTACCTATTTAGGGTTATTTTTAGAACGTAACTGCTGCGAATAACAAGGGACCACTGTATACTCTAAAAAGTGATTAGTTGCTGTACTTTACTTAAAAAAGTGATTAAACCTGTTGGTTTAAAAGCAACAATCTGACTTTACTTTAAAAGCGAGTAAATCAATTGTAACTTAACTATTTTTAATAATGCAAATAGTTAATTTACTTAAAATAATAAGGGAATGCATTTAATCATTTTTAGGTCATTTAATCGCTGTAAAAGCAAAAAGTTTACTCACTTATTTTATGAAAGGTCAACTAGTCACTATTTTTGTAGTGTATAAATGTCATTGACTTATTACATAACCATTTAAGAATTTTCCAACCCACACCATTGAAATTTTCTAACATTTCCAGCTCATCCCTAACTAAACGAATGAAGTAACCCAATTGGGGTTTTCACTTTTGAAACATTCATTCATTCATTTTCCTTCGGCTTAGTCCCTTTATTCATCAGGGGTGGCCACAGCAGAATGAAGCTCCTTATCCAACATATGTTTAACATTGCGGATGCCTTTCCAGCTGCAAACCAGTATTGGAAAACATCCATACACACTCATTCACACTCATACACTACGGCCAATTTAGTTCACCCAATTCACCTATAGAACATGTATTTGAAATGTGGGGGAAATTGGAGCACCCGGAGGAAACCCACACCAACACTGGGAGAACATGCAAACTCCACACAGAAATGCCAACTGAATCAGGCGGGACTCGAACCAGCAACCTTCTTTCTGTGAGGTGACAGTGCTAACCACTGAGTTCCCGTGTCACCCACTTTCGAGACATCTCTTTTTGAATAGTAGTAAATATAATAAGCACACCACACTTGTTCTCTGACTAAGCACTGTTTGCCATTTCCATTACCTGGAGTTGTCAGATGTCATTGAAAATGCAGAACAAGTGACTCACTGGAAAAACAAGAGCATTAACAAACAATGACTTCTGAAATGATACTGGCTGACCCCAAATAAGGAAGAAAACATGACAGTGAATAATCCATTCCATCAGTTTTTGCAGCAACAATACAATTTTACTCCAGCATATTGAAAGCGGTGTGTCTTTATTAGTTAATGTCACAGATGTGAACTTGTCATGGTCTGAAAAAAGGGAAAAGTAACTTCCACTGACACAGCAATGCCCACTGTCAATTGTAAACCAACACAACAGTCTACATCGAATGTATTGTGTTTTTAAAAAAAAGCTGATATTGTGTAGTCTGACCCTGGCATAATAATGCTTCATGGAATACACCCAAGTATGGTTCAATATCTCTCACACAATAGCTATGCTTCCATCTAAAGATGGAACAAACAAGGCATTTGCGGCCATAAAACTGGATATTTTCTCTTTTTCTGATCATTCTCTCCAAACCTCGAGATGGTTGTGCATGAAAATCCCAGGAGATCAGCACTTTCTGAAATACTCAGACCAGCCTGTTGAGCACCAACAACCATGCCACATTCAAAGTCACTTAAATCACCTTTCTTTCCCATTCTGATGCTCGGTTTGAGCTGCAGCAGATCGTCTTGACCATGTCTACGTTCCTAAATGCATCGAGTTGCTGTCATGTGATTGACTAATTAGAAATGTGCTTTAACGAGCAATATAGTGGCCGGTGAGTGTATACTGTACCTATATATTGGTAACATGACAGGCTCCAAATGCATCTGAAGATTTTTTTATTTAATACTTTGTGGCAGCAACCTACCACTTGGTCACATAAGAGACTACTTAAAATATAATTAAGCAAGAGGCGACACTACTTTAAGTGAGTGGCTTCTACAAAAGGGCATTGTGCCCTAGAATGAAAGAAATGAGATTGTGCAATCAAAGAAAGAGTTTTCATTCCCCTTTAGGTGACCTTAAGGAACAATTCAAGTATTTCCAAGCCTGCACGCACACTACAATCCACGCCAAAGAGGGTGGGGGGGAAGTTCCCAGTGTTTCAGATGATGCTGAGATTGCTTCTGTTTTTAATATGATGTCCCTTACGCTCTCTTAATATGCAATCTGCTTTTATCTTTACCAAACGTCTCCCACACTCATTCATCCACCGCAGACTCGTTATGGGTGATAGGAAGTGAACAGCAACAGTTGGCTCGGGTCCAGCCCCGGCTGAGGGGATTTAATAAATATGATCTTTCCCACTGTAATATTTCATTTCTGCTATCGTGTACGCCATCGCATGTGTACGTCTCCATGTTCTCTCGCTGCATCACAAGCGAAGGTGCCCTTTAGAGAAGGACAGCAAAGCCAAGTAAACACTCAGAAACTTGCAAGAGAAAGTAGGGCATGCTGGGATTTTGTTTTGTTTTGCTTTGTTTGTGGGGGGTTTTATAGTAGAGAAGAGTCATTTCAATGAATGTCACTGAAGAAACATGCATGGCCTACTAATTATTAGAGTCAAAGCAGATGACTTTGCACGCGCTCAAACATTATTACAGAGAGGAACAGACTTCAGGCATATTAAATAACACTGACGGCACCATCAGTCAAAGTAGACGTCAGAGATCAGAATCAATCCAGTTCATATGAAAGCCATATGCAGCAGGCTTATCTACATATTCATACGGGTACTTGTCATTAATAATCGTATAACGTGCATGGGTGTCTCCATGGCGATGCAATATAATGTGGCGAGGACAGGAAACAGAGTAGAACGGCTGATGAGAGAAGAGCATGTGGAATCGGCCAGATCTGAGGCCTCGTGGGACAAATCAGGAGCAAGATGAATATGGATTTCCATTAGCGCGTGAAACGCCTTCTTCGCAGGTGATTTGTTCTGAAATATCTGCAAGTGAATCTCTTTTACTTCCGCGTTTCCATCATTTGCGAGACATTTTCTTTTCCGTTTTGGTGTCCCCGGGCAGGCGACGTTGAAAATTAAAATGCATTTGACTGAAGTGGCAACCAGCAATCGCCTCATCTTTTTCTGCACACCTCTCACTATCTCTTACCTCTTTTTTTAAACAGATAAAGCAAAAGAGAGAGAGCGGGAGATTGTTGAAGCATCAGTCATGACCTGGTACTAATGATCTCTCATCAAAGCTCGAGTGGGATCCACGTTTATGAACACGCATGGTGGGTGCCTGCAGCAAGAATCACCAATGAGCCGATAACGAAGCTCTGCGTACAGAATATCTCCAGTCTCTCTCTCTCTCTCTCTCAAGAGGAGTTGATGCGAGCTTGACACATGCACATCATGAAAAATTCCTGAAAATAGCTCAGGATGCCGGTGTTTTTCTTCGCAGGGTGCTGGCATGTCAGGAGAAATGGAAATAGTGGCAGTTGAGGTATTTCTGATTGCAAAATAGCCTGAATTACAAATAAGCCAGCCTGACATCGTAGCTTGTTACGATATTCTGCCGACAAGTCTGAGCCGGTCGCTCTTCTAGTGATGGTACACATTAGTCCTGTATGGATACTGACAGATTACACATTCCTGTCTAAACATTAGTGTCTCTTTTCAAGGCACTAAGGCAGAGGGATTCTCTGTGCTTGTGGCAGGTTTGTCCTGATTGCGAAACAATGCAGTAATTTGTTCCCTCAGGTTTGTTGTCTACTACTGAAATACATTTTATTTCTGAGCCCTTTTCAGGTGGGATTAGTGTTAGATAGGGAGATGGGGTGATGTAATAATTACTAAAGCTTCTGTGTGATTTTAATCCTGTTCAAATTGGCCTTGTCAGATTTTTTTCTGAGCCAGCAAAGATTACAGTATATTTTATTCATTAAAATGTCCTGGTGGCTCAGTGGTTAACAGTGTCGCCTCAAAGCAAGAAGGTTGGTCCAAGTCCCAACTGGACCAGTTGGCATTTCTGTGTGGCGTTTGCATGTTCTCCTCGTGTTGGCGAGGGTTTCCTCTGGGTGCTCCGGTTTCCCCCACAGTCCAAAGACATGAGCTATAGGTGAATTAGATTAACTAAATTGGCCGTAGTATATGTGTGTGAATAAGTGTGTATGAATGTTTCCCAGTACTGGGTTGCAGCTGAAAGGGCATCCACTGTGCAAAAAACAGATGCTGGATAAGTTGGCAGTTCATTCCGTTGTGGTGACCACTGATTAATAAAGGAAAATAAATGAATTAATAAATTGGCCATAGTGTTTGAGTGCATGTGTGAATGCAAGCGTGTATGGGTGTTTCCCAGTGCTGGGTGCCTGGTTTGTTCCGCTGTGTGATAATCAGGGACTAAGCAGAAGGATAGTGAGTGAGCCCTCAGGAATTCAATGATATAAAAAAACTGTTGTGAAAATTGACAAATAGGTTAAAAGCTTATGAAAATCTTTGCAGCCATGTAGTCATGTAACCCTTATTGTACATCACTCACTCCAAGTGGATTTTGATTAATGAGAAGACCCATGTCGAAACTTCACTGAGGGAGAATGTGTATTTATGAGCCATTTTGACACATTTTATAGTGGTAGAATGTAGGTTTTATGACCTAATATGATTTAGTGACAGAATACTGCAAGTCTAGTGTTAATCTATCACATTGGTTACTTAAAAAAATAAATAAAACAAATGTTTTAAAAAGGGTGGCACAGTGGCTCAGTGGTTAGCAAAAAGGTTGCTGGTTCGAGTCCCGGCTGGGCCAGTTTCTGTGTGGAGTTTGTATGTTCTCCCAGTGTTGGCGTGGGTTTCCTCCGGGTGCTCTGATTTCTCCCACAGCCCAAACACATATGCTATGGGTGAATTGAATAAACTAAATTGGCCATAGTGTATAAATGTATTTCCCAGTACTGTGTTGTGTCTAAAAGGGCGTCCGCTGCGTAAAACATATGCCAGAGTACTTGACGGTTCATTCTACTGTGGCACCCCCTGATAATCAGGGACTAAGCAGAAGGATAGTGAGTGAGTCCTGAGGAATTCAGTGATAAAAAAAACTATTGTGAATATTGAGAAATAGGAATATGCTTATGAATACTCTTTTTGCGGCCATGTAGATGTTTAGCCTTTATTGTACATCATTCAGTCAAAGTGGGTTTTGACTAATGAGAAAGCACAAAAAAAGACAAGATCCACATTAAAACTTCACTGAGGTAGAATGTGGATTTACGAGCCATTTTGACATTTAATAGTGGTAGAATGTAGGTTTTATGACCTAATATGATTTAGTGACAGAATACTGCAAGTCTAGTGTTAATCTATCACATTGGTCACTTAAAAAGTTGAATAAAACAAATGTTTAAAAAGAGGTGGCACGGTGGCTCAGTGGTTAGCACCGTCACCTCACAGCAATAAGGTCGACTAAAAGGCCGTCTTCTGCATAAAACATGCTAAACAAAACTGCAAAACAAAATGTCCTGTGCTTTTTCTGAAATCAGTTTCACATTTCTCGTTTCGTACACGTTCTAAAAAACAGACATTATGATACTTATAAAATTAGCATTTTTCCATATTTTGTGATTCATGTTTTTTTTACATGTTTATTAGTGCTTTTGAATTGTATTATGTGACCTTGATCTTTCTTTTAACAAACTTTTAACCTTGAAAAGTTAAGTTTATTACATTTTTATAGTTTAAATTGATATATTAATATTTAAATTGATATGTTATTTTAAAGACTTATTTCTCTATATATTATTTCTTATACATTATATTATTTCAAACGTCTAAAATGTAAAAAATATCACTTTCTTAGACTGTAGAGTTGACTTTTCCAACATCAAAAGTCAACAGAGCAGAGATCAAGCTCCCTTAATGCAATTCAGAACTGGAAATAAACGAAAAACACTTGTGAATCACAAATTACGGAAACTGTATTAACCATAACAGTTATAACGCACCGTAGATTTTTTTTTTTAACACTACAGTACACATTTCAGAGACAATGCTTATGATGTGCTGTGCTGTGCTAACTGATGATAAACATTACACATCCACAGTATTAATTACTTTACAGACATTTGTCTTGAAAACTAATCCCTTTTAAATAAGCATATAGGCTTTAGAACAGCTGAGAATCAGACTGTAGCATCTGATATTTCTACTGTCAAACCTTCAAACGTTCATGTCTTTCCATCAGCTGGTCCTTAGACACTCAGAGGTCAAGCTGCTTTTCAGGAAAAACATCCAAAGGTCAAAGGTTTATCACAAAGAATCAAAAGTCCCTCTTCTAGCACAAAGACATGAGTGGACAATGGATGAAGATGTAGATAATGCATAAACAATATGGTCAGTTTCAGCCATTGTTCAGAAGTAGGAACTCAGTGTTATTTTCAATAGATTCTGCACTGGTTTTCAGAACAAAGGAATTGAGCAGAAAACCAAGAGATTGCAAAATAGATAATGAGTCATTGATTTCATTTGAATGTAATATTCCCCTTCACAGAACTTTGCAGTTTTATCATTTCACATAATGGCTAATGATATCCCTTCACATTGAGATAAAAACACATTGACCTCAATGTGTACCTTAAGAACAATGTATGTCTCAATTCATCTTAAGAACAAAAAGGTTATATACTGTCATTTGTCATATATACCATGGTAAATTGTCAATATGGCTGAAAATCTAAATTCGAATTTCTTTCCTACATTTAAGCACAATTAGAATTATATTCAAATTATAAAGACAAATTCTGTATTTTCTGCTATGACTACAAGGAGATGGACCCAAAATATGACTGTGACATGACATTGACCTAAAGGCATTGAAGTCAGAAATCAGAAGACATTTCACTGTTGAAATTCCAACCTCCAACTGTGTATGAAATGCAACATTATATCATTTATATGTTCGACTTCTAGTGGCACTCTTGATATTATTTCCAAGTAGGAGGTCCTGAACTTGGACTTAGGAAAAACTCTGAATTCAAAGTTGTCTGTAAAACAGCAGAAGTTAACAAAAACAATGTAATGTGTATTTATATAATGCATTTATTGTGTATGGCCATACACCCAAAGCGCTTTACAATCATAAGGGGTTGTTACACCACCACCAGTGTGCAGCATCCACTTGGATGATGCGACGGCAGCCACAGGACAATGGCGCCAGGGCACTCACCACATACAAGGTGGAGTGGAAAGATGATGTTAGAAATAATTCGGTGGATGGGGATGATTGGGAGGCCCTGATCTGTATGGGCCGATGGAGGGAGTTACACCCCTACTCTTTACGAGAAGTACCCTGGGTTTTTTAAAGACCTCAGTTTAACATTTCATCCGAAAGATGGCGCTCACTGACAGTATAGTGTCCCCTACACTTTACTGGGGCATTAGGACTCACACAGACCGCAGGTTGAGTGCCTCCTGCTGACCTCCTGCTGCTAAGACTTTTGCACAGTACTGTATATTTGTTGGGACACTAATAATTTAAGAATTGGGTACACTGTAAAAAAACACATTCATGGCTACTGGCATGCTTGAACAAAATTTCCTAACTATCAAGCACATTTCATCCAGTCCTAGGCATGTGATGTAGTTTAAACAGAGGCCCCATCATAAAACATTCCTCCTTGTGATGGCTACCTGACTGACATATGGCGTGAGAGAGATAAGGCATACATGTTTACCAGTTATTAATTGCATGGCTGTATGTTCAGTGGAGCATGACGACAGTGACGCCCAGGAATGTTGGGAGCACTGACCATCATCCTTTATCTTCATTCCGATGAATATAGAGGAAAAAAAAATGCACTTATGTAAACACAGACAGCATATGGAGACGAGAGAAGGTAAGCCTCTTCTCATTTCTGCAGGGCATTGATGAAGTTTTTCTTACCTGTCTTTTGCAGAGCACTTTAGAGAGGTGCAGAAATGAAGGATGGATCTTTAAAGCTGTCAAACATGCTGCACATTGTGGCTCAGGTCCAACTTACAATTTAGTGCAGACGAAAAGTACGTACAAGAAAAGCAGTTGCACTGCACATGTTGTCCAATTGACTGAGAGTGGTGATGACAGACAAGATTTTTCCATGCATCCGTCAGTCAGTTTTAACTCTGGAGGCATGTAGATTTAAGATAGTGTAGAGTTTTTTTTCTCCTTCACCTAGGGACTGAGTAAATTGTCATTTGTCCTTGTCATTACTGTGCCTAAACACTGGCAGCGCATAACACAATCGCTTCTGATTGGGTTCATGAACGGTAATTAGCTGTGTTTTAATCAGCATCAAAAACACAAAGCACATTATATTGTATGCAGAAGTTTATGTCAGGTGCCTTAATGGTGTAAGCAAATACACAAATTAGCTGACAGAAACAGTGTTGAAGTATATACTAATGATTTATGAAGAAACAAATTCTGGTTACTACCTTTAGAAAAACTGGCAGCTCTTTGGTTTAGACATACAATGCTAGTCTAAATGTAACAGTACCTTCAAATCTTAATATACAGTATTCATTCATTTTCTTTTCAGCTTGGTCCCTTTATTAATCAGGGGTCGCAACAGCGGAATGAACCGCCACCTTATGCAACCTATGTTTTACGTAGCGGATGCCCTTCCAGCTGCAACCCAGTACTGGGAAACACTCATACACTGTCATTCACACACATACACTACGGACCATTTAGCTTACCCAATTCACCTATAGCGCATGTGTTTGGACTTGTGGGAGAAACCAGAGCACCCGGAGGAAACCTACGCCATCACGGAGAGAACATGCAAATGCCATCTGACCCAGCCGAGGCTCGATCCAGTGGCCTTCTTGCTGTGAGGCGGCATTGCTACCCACTGCGCCACCGCGCCACCCCCAAATCTTAATATCTAAAGCATATTTTGATTTTGTTTGGTATACATGACTTAAATATCAAGACAAAATAGTTAATAATACAGCAACATTAAGAACTATCAGAAGACTCTAACCAGTTACATAAGCAAACATGCAAGTGGTAAATAATCAACCCATGCTCATTCTGAAAACGCTATATACATTTCTAGAGATTGCAAAATATGTCCCAGGAGGTATGTTTTTTTGCAATTTTTATTTTCAGAAATCCACCAGAGGCTGCTGTCGACTGACTGACTGACTGACTGACTGACTGACTGACTGACTGACTGAC
>CAIGQZ010035013.1:8179470-8194325 GCA_903798205.1 Danio tinwini | reverse complement strand
GACTGACTGACTGACTGACTGACTGACTGACTGACTGACTGACTGACTGAATGAATGACTGACCGATCGACTGACCCAACCCACATCTTCCCTAAATCTAACCAATAGTGTTTTTAAAAGCACTGATTGACCCGCCCACAAACTTCCTTAAACACATCCAACAGTTTTAAAAAGCAATCCAGAAAAAGTAAAGCCCTCATCTGATTTTTATTCAAGTTTTCAGATTTTACCACATTCTCACCCTGTTATTTAATTGTATTTTTTGGCTTCTGTTTTTGTCTTACCCGCTTTCTGAAACTGTTCTTCACCGGACTCAAACCCCGTCATCATGGTCAACTCCTTTCTGCGTCTCAAGTCCACCGACGTACAAAGCGAGCTAACTGGACAAACTGGTAATAGTGGGAAAACCGGCCATACAGAGGTAAGTGGTCAGCTGGTACGCGTCAAAAAAAAGGAACGTCGTCATACCACCCCATGGCATTCGTTTTAAAGACAAAATACAGCCATACGTACTTATGGCTACATAATTCGCGATCTCCAGATATGTATGTAGGGCTACATTTCAGAATGAGCCTATGTTTAGGCCCACACAGAATCTGCACACGCCGAATTCCGCATTTTTCTGCAGTTTTTTAGCCCATTAATTCTGTTTTTTTTTACTTGAGTAAATGTGTGTAAATCTATATTTATTCAGTTTTTAAATTAATCACAGAAATAGGTCCCACTTTATATTAAGTGTCGCTTATACCTGTGAACTTACTTGGTAACTGGATGTGTAAGTAGTATGTAACTACAGTGTATGTACACACTGGTACATAGTATTTACTTGTGTAATACTGGTGTAACTACACACATGTAACAACACACTGAATAGTATGTGTAAGTTCAAATGTGTAACAGGACATTGGTAACAACAAGATCTACATAAGTGCATTATGTAACAACAATATACTTGCAGGTGTTTTCCCAATTCCACACCTGTTTGCATACCATGTACTGTACTTCTGAACACTGTATTAGAATAAGAATGGCAGAATTAACGCTGCATTAAAAGGTTTCACCTTGTGATACCAGTGTAATTACAGGGTAACTGTCCACTCAATATAAAGTGTAAAATGGTCACAAATTACTGTGTAATATATAAAACCTAAGCCTTTGTCCAACTGTTTAACAACAGCAAACTACTGCCAAAAAGTATAAGTGTGTTCAGAAATATACAAATGCCTTATATGTTGTTTTAAGGTAAACTGTAGAAACAGTAATCACATTAAAGTGGGTAGTTTACCAAAGATTGTGTTATTAATGTTCTGTTACACATTTGAACTTTAACTATTCAGTGTGTTGTTACATGACTGTAGTTACACCAGTATTACACAAGTAAATACTAAGTACCATTGTGTACATACACTGTAGTTGCATACTACTTACACATCTAGTTACCGTGTAAGTTCACAGGTATAAGCGACACTTAATATAAAGTGGGACCCAGAAATATTATTGACTAATATGAAAATGTTGATCTGATTTATGTAAAGTGCAGTTTGTACAGTAATATTTTCTGTCTTTTAGTAGATACATTATATGAGAGACTTGCTTTGATTACCAAATAAAGTGAATCTAATTGGATTTGCATTTTAAACATTAAATACAAGTTAAAAAGATATTATTTTTTATTTCACGAAGGTTTTAGTTATGAAACTCTCAGAATAATTCCGCAGAAATCCGCAGATTTTTACCAAAATATTTTGCAGAAATAGCAAAAAACGTCCGCAGATTCCGTCTGGCCCTAGAAGTAATAGTTCTATTATAACTTTGCAACAGTTAGGTCTATTGCTTTCACACCCTATTGTTACAGTACCCAATTACCATTCATGATCTTATAAGGTATAGTCCTCTGTATTTGTAATGACAGGTACCTGAAAGTATACCAGCATACTAGTGTTTACAAAATCATTGTAATGTAATGGTACTAGTAAAAAGAATTAATCTGCAATTGTAAGAGTATATCTAACTTTGCATGTTGCTGAGAAAAATTCACAATTTGATTAAAAATTTGTCAAATTCTTAGTGCAGAATTAGGAGAGTGACTATTTTTACTTTTGCACTACTTTCTATCCTCTGGCCCTCAAGTGAATCCCTTGTCAACCCAAACAGAATTGACATGCATCCATTTGGCAGTGTCTCTGAGTGTATGTGTGTGTGCATACACACTCCCTTGCTCCCACGGCACCGCCTGGCACGCAAACACACTTCACATGTCTTTCCAAAGTGATCCTTCTGTTTTCTGACCCCCCTATGGAGGAGAGAGAGCCAGAGGGGGGGGAAGCGGGCGAGAAGGGGGGTCTCGCAAGCAAACACTAAAGGTTACTGCACTCATTCCCCATTAAATATCAAGGACAGCGGTAATTGCAGCACCCTGTTGTCAGGTTCCAGTGGCACGGTGGGCCATCTCATCCATCTGACCTTGGGAATGAGTGAAAATGGCTTCTCTGGTGATGGGGAACCGTTCGGAACAAATGTTGCAACGCTGTATTGTGGTTAATTACCTTGCTTCTACTGTGTCGCTAATAACTGCCTTGTCAGAAATGGCCCTTACTGCTAAAATGTATGGGATCAGCAGGTGATGGATCTCTTTCAGGTTGTAACCTGTTGTACATGTTCTTTTTCAGGACAGATTGTAGCGTAATTGAAGCAGCGGATAGTTAATGAGAGCGAACCCTTAAATTACGTGGTAAACTAAAAGAGTAAAGATAAACTGTGAGGGGTGGATCGACAAGAGGTGGTCCTAAAAAGAAAAAGTGACGGCATGTAATTAGCACCATTCCTTTGCATGACTCCGTCAGTAGGAAAAGACTTTGGTCATGCCAATGCAAGTGTGCAAATTGTTGCTAGGCCATTGTGGGAGTTCAAATATAGTGCCCTGGTGTGCCAGTAGAGGAATGTGGCTGGCCTCTGGTTTGGTAGGGCAAGGGACAGAGTTAAATACCAGGATTAGAGGGAATTGATGGGAATGCTAACTGAGCTGGCCAGCTGCAGTTATCGGGGCCAAGGTTTGGGGCTGTCTTATCGTGGAGTCTGTCAGTGGTTGATAGTGCGAGAGGAAGCTCAGACCCCTGGCACGAAAAACCACAATGTTCTCCCAGCCCCACTGACCCAGATTTTCGCACCTCCACTAAGAAAGTCCCAGAGAGCTGCTTCATTGAGCTTGGCCTGGGCCGCTAATTAAGTCACACAAGGGAAGCCAATCCAAAGCCGTCAAGTCTTTGTCGGAAAATTCCTTGCTGGTTCTTTTGGGTGAAGCTTGATTTACTGTTCAGCCCTGATGCTTGATTATTGGATTTTTCGTCCTACCGTTTCTGTAGTCCATCTGAAGTTTAAAAGAATTGTGGGCACAGCAAAGCTAGGGCATCATCTGGAATTTGATAGAAGTGGCCAAATTTCAAGTGTCAAATCTGCAATGCTTATTAGATTACCTTCAACAAACAGCTGTAGATTCACCTAGAATCACTTATTCACTTTGAGGAAACCATGCTATCTTCTCAACCAGAACACTAGCCTAAAAACCTTCAGATGTTACCTGAACCCCAAAGTCATTCCAGGTGACTGTAGAGGTTAACAACAAGTGGTTGATTCCTATTAGAACTCACCTGGGTACCTGTCTGTCAGTAATGATTTGTGTTGTTGTCGTCCTTGTTGTTGTTTTGGAGCAGAAAAAACTAGGCCTGCTGGGAAACGGAGTTTAATGTTCGCTATGTGTTTTCCTCTTTTTCTCTCTCTGAGGACAGCTGTGGCGTCTTCATCCATTAGCGCTTGGATGAGTGAGGTGTACGGCGCTGTGTTGACACACTCGGCTTCCTTCCGGCCCGCTTGATAGGAAGCCGTGTCTGGCGGCTCTCTGGGGCATAGGCGATAGTCTCCAGCAGTCTCCTGTCTACCACTCATCATGGCTAGAGCTCTGTCACAGTAAGCTGTCAGTACCATGAGCAATGAGGACTGGTAAAGTGTCTCCAGAATGAAAATAGGTTTCGCGCTCAATGTCGGTCAACGTGCTGTCAGGATTTATTTATTGTAAACTTACATGTGAACCCTATGATGTGTGCCGCTGTAGCATCAAAATATCTTTTTTGTCCCTTTAGCTTCTTCTATGCTATTTGAGGTGTCTTGGGGTTATTTGTTTTATTTGGATTGCTATGTTTTAGCTTGATTGCAAATTGCTATAATTAGCGGTAATCACTATGGAAGTACACATACTTAGGCATTGACATGTTTTATGTTTCATTTGTGCTTCTGATGTGATCTGAATTATGGCCTGGTGCATGATAAAACTGTAATAAATCTCGTAAGGTAATAGGGAACAAAGCCAAAGGAAACCTGCGTTAAGGTCTGTGGTACATGTTACTTAATATTTGAATGTTTTGCAGTACATAATTGCACACACCTACACACACATTTTTTGTTTGTTTGTTTTTTGTTGTGATTTCTAATGATAAATGTACAACTTAGAAAAAAAACCCGGGGGCGACATGGTGGCTTAGTGGTTAGCACTGTTGCCTCACAGCAAGAAGGCCGCTGGTTCGAGTCCCGGCCGGGTCAGTTGACATTTCTGTGTGGAGTTTGCATGTTCTTCCCCTGTTCATGTAGGTTTCCTCCAGGTGCTCCAGTTTCCCCCACAGTCCAAAGACATGCGCTATAGACCATTTCCACGGCTATTCGTTCACAAATGAAAGTGACGTATTTGGTTCTTGCATGTTTCCTGTTAAGTAGCACGCACATTCTAAACGATTGGTAATGATTTGTACACAGTAATATTATTGCATTTTTTGGCAATTAAAATGACGACCGCAACAAGGATTGTGCTATAACCTAACCTAACCACACACACACACACACAAAATCAAAACATATGAACTAAATATGTATGCAATAAAGTATGATAGAACACAGCAATACAAAAGAATTCAATTCGCAATGTGATTTATTTTTCACATAGACATACAGACTTACAAATGCAAGTGACCTCAATGACCACTAATAACCTCCCGCAGTATGTTTTTTAAAGCATGTGACTTGCTCCAACCTCGCCGAACACAATATAAACATCGTCCACATTAAATGAATAAATGTTTCCAACTTTTATGGAATTAATTGTAGGCATCCCAGACTATGATATGTTTTTACGGCTTCTCTCGTGCAGATGCACTCTGTAACAACCAGATAATGATAAACATCTGGATACGTTACTTCAGGTAAACGATAAACATTCTGGATAAAATGTTGTCACCTTAGTATATGATTTAAGGGGTCTGGTAATTCCACGCCATTTTCAGTTGTTAGCTTTTGTAAATTTATTTTCTTCTCTGTTTTAGCTTGACTTAAAAAGTATGCGCTAGTCATTTTGTTTTGACAGGTTTGTGATTTAAAAATGGAGCTACCGGAAATGCTTTAGGACAAGATCTACGCAGTGTCATGGCAACCCGTTAGTTATTGTTCATGTTCTTGAAATGGTCTTTAGGTGAATTGAATAAACTTAATTGGCCGTAGTGTATGTGTGTAAATGTGAGTGTATGGGTGTTTCCCAGTACAGGGTTGCAGCTGGAAGGGCATCTGCTGTGTAAAACATATGCTGGATAAGTTGGCGGTTCATTCCGCTGTGGCGACCACTGATGACTAAATGGACTAAGCTGAAGAAAATAAATAAAAATGCCCTCATAAAATCACATTAGCAATATGGGTGTATTGAATTATATTGTAGAGCAAAACTTTCAAGTATTGCCAAGCTATGTACTACAGACAGCATTTTTACTCCTTGGCAGACATAATCTTCTAACATTTTGGGGAAACCCACAGCAAATTATTCTTTCCAGGTTTTGACATCATTCATGCACAACTCTTGTAGACAGACTCTACTCAGAAACATCCACATAACACCTGTTCACACTATTGCATCAACCACATAGAAATTGTTCAAAACGCATTTAAATCTGCATAGCAACATGCTAAAACCACTATGAGCTTCTTTAATCCTTTCTTTCACTGCATAGCGAACCCTAGAAACCAACATAAAACCACGCTCTCATATTCATCAAGGATGACCATCTAACCTATAATATTACATTTAGTCAGTGGTGTAAAGTAACAAATTACAAATACTCAAACTACTGTAACTGAGTGTTTTTTCTCAGGAATTGTAATTTACTAAGTAGTTTTGTAAGTACTTTTACTTTTCCTTGAGTACATTTTTAGTACAATATTGGTACTTTTACTCCACTACTTTCCTTCAACCTGCAGTCACTATTTTAATTTTTTTTGTCTATGGGGAAAAATCAGTCCTGTGATTTCTGTTTAATCAAATCGCACACAGAAGAAAAGAGGTAAATTGAATCACAATGAACTACCTGAAGACACGAGTGGTTTATAATTGCAACAAACTGTTTGGAAGCATTAAAAGTGTCTAGGAAGATGTCCAAAATCTTTACACGCATTGACCCAGAGACTGTTTAGGTGCATGTCACTGATGAGAAGATGACGGATGTTTACTGTATGATGACCGAAATGGCATTTAACATTCAGCAGACACGAGACGTCAACATGACGTCAGATTAACATTGTACCCCAACGTTGTGGGAACATTGCATTTTGTTCGGAAATGAAAATTGGTTTGACAACAAATGACCAACCTAAAATCAACCAAATATCAACGTCTAACGATGTTACAGCTTGACGTTATGTGGATGTTACCACTATGACCTTTATCAGATGTTGGATTTTAGTTGCCATACCTGACGATTAAATGTCAGTATTCAACGTCAATATGACGTTAGTTTAAGAAGTTGGCTCGACGTTGGATTTTGGTCACTTTCTAACACAACCTAAAATCAACCAAATATCAACATCATTTCACGTTGTTATTGGACGTCAAAATAACATTGTCCTTGAAAGCTGACTAGACATTGAGTTTTGGTCACCTGATGTCACAACCTAAATCTAACCTAATATTATCATCTTATGATGTTGTGTGCCTGCTGGGCAATAACTAAATGCACTACAGAATGTTACGTTTACACACATCCACAAATTACATGTAAATGCATCAGCTTTTTACAGTGTAATACTCACTACTCACTACTCTTGATTACTTTTAAAAGGGCTACTTTTTTACTCATACTTTGAGTAATATTTGCAACAGATACTTTTACTCTGCTTGCACTACATTTTTAGGCAAGTAATTGTATTTTTACTTAAGTATGGTTTTTCTGTACTCGTTCCACCACTGCATTTCATAAAACACCATACGATAACAAAGAGTAAACAAATAAAATCTAATGGGAAAAACAAAGAGATGCATCCACAAGATGCTGTGAATTTCATTTACGTTAATATGAAAGCTGACCCTTTCCTTGTGACCCAGCTTTGCCGTGTGTTAAGCTAACAGTCTGTTTTATATCTGTGTTCCTGGTTCCTGAGGGGTTGTGTCTGGGTGATGGCACGCATCATGCCTCATTTCCTGGAGAATGCAGGACACAGGGCTCGCAGCGATGCAGACTGGTCATGAGATATGGGTTAGTCATTCTCAGGTGTTTACCCAGAGAAACAGAGGAAGAGCGAGGAGCTAATGCTCCTCACTTTTCACAAGGGAATACAGAGGTTTTAAATAGTGTTGCCAGACTTTTGCACTTTTTATTTTACTTGCAGCAATACATTGTTAGGGAAAATGCGTTTAAATAATATCATTTTACTGCATTAGGATTGCTAAGACAATTATGGGAGCAGAATTAAATGCCTCATTTGCTCTGTTTGACTTTTGCAATGGATTCTAAAGCAATGAATTATGATATACAGTTTACTTCTGCAGTTTTACACACTCTTGCTGCAGTTTATACTAAAGCTATATACTATTTTACTAGCTATAGCTTTGCCAGCCCTCTATTAAATGCCCTGTTAAACATGTTTCCATTAAAAGGACACCAACTCGCTCGGTCTCTGGTGAGTCAACAGTCACACCTGAATCCCCAGCCAATGAGAACATGCACAGGTGTTTGCAAAACAACTCTGATCCGTCTCTGAGTGTGCTGACCCGGCCAAGGTAAAACAATCCAGTCAGAAAATGCCTTAGTCATGGGAAAATGACATAAGCGGTGTGTTGGGAAGATGGGAGCAGTGCAGGAAAGCGTGGATGACACACTGCTCAAACATATGATATCATAGTCTAAAGTCCAGTAGGGGATGGATGATGTCATATGCGTGGGTTTAAATGTACAAACAAAAAACAAAACACCAAGTCAACATGCGGACGGCAGTAACCTACAATCATGACCTACGTGCGATAACCACAGATCTTATGTAAGGAGCTTCACAAGGCTGGGTGAAACCAAATGTGCCATTTTTCACTATATAACCATTGTATGCACACATTAAGTAGTGTAGATAAGATGAGCAATGCGTGTCACAGGCAGTAAGTGTCATCTTTATAACAAATCACAGTTCAGAAAATCAGTCAGAGTGATTCATGAGATTGATCTGGTTCTTGAGTTCATCTCATTGATTCCATTATCTGTAAATGGTGGATAGTTGCTAACTTGACTTTAGAGAGTCATGAAGCCCTCAGAGTTTACCAGATTTATGTGTGCTGAACATCAATTAGGGCAACATTAGCATTAGTTACATGCTAAAACAATGGCTAATTTTAAGCTTTTTTCACCTACTTTAGAGATGCCAATATATATACACAAAAAAGACGGATCTGTATTTACAACTAAAATGAGAATATAAACCAGCAGAATACCTGAGCTGTGTGAAAGATTATAAATTAAGAAAAACGTTAGTTTTGAGTGATTGAGTGATCACTGGCTGCAGAGAGAGAGACACAGACAAAGATGGAGACCCCAGGAACACTGAAAAAAATGATGATGAACTTGTTGCAAACAATTCATATGGGTTAAATTTCATTCATTCATTTTCGTGTCGGCTTAGTCCCTTTATTAATCTGGGGTCACCAACGCGGAATGAACCGCCAACTTATCCAGCATGATTTTTACACAGCAGATGCCCTTCCAGCCACAACCCATCTCTGGGAAACATCTACACATTCATTCACACTCATACACTACGGACAATTTAGTCTACCCAATTCACCTGTACCACGCGAACGCAGCTAGAACAAGCAAACTCCACACAGAAATGCCAACTGACCCAGCCCAGCCAAGGTTCGAACCTGCGACCCAGCGATGTTCTTGCTGTGAGGCGACAGCACTACCTACTGCGCCACTGCGTCGCCTGGGTTAAATTTAAACAAACAAATTAAATTTAGTATTGTTCAACTTAATTTATTTATTTTATTTATTTTATTTATTTTATTTATTTTATTTATTTTATTTATTTATTTATTTATTTATTTTATTTTATTTTATTTTTTTTACTTACTTTAAAAAAATTGTAAATCCAAGGAATCATCTTTGAATAATTATTTTTTTCAGTCCAAAGCCTTTGATCATTCTGTTCACAGAGGGAGGTGGAAACAGATGAACGTTTCCTACTTCAGTGTGATCACTATCACCACATTACAATTGAATATTTCCAAAAATTCCAGCAAATTTATCCAAATTTTATGGCATTATAAAATTCAGAATAATTACAATATATTTTAGGTAAAAAAAATCCACAATAATCCCAACAGCAGCTAAATGTACTGCCAACCTGCCACAAACTCAGACTGTCAGCCAATGGACAAACCTAAAGCAAGAGGATTTCTTATGTTTATATTTCTTATTATTATTACCATTATCTTTATATTTTTATTTATTTGTATTTATTTCATTATTATTATTATTACTTATTTATATATATTTTTTTGTTATTATAATTTTTATTTACTTATATTCATTTACTTTGTATACAATATACATGTACCTGTTAATTATTTTACTGATATATTCTTCTTTTATGTATTGTATAATTGCTTTAGGAATACTGTGCAAGTCATGCTAATAAATTGGTACATTATGTGTACAGTATTAAGCTACCACAAATAAATACTTAGAATTAATTTATTGCAAAAATATAGAAACAGTAAAGTCAGTCAGGTCACTTTAGACCCATGCAGTCCATAAAAATCTTGCATTTCCTCACATCTTACAGATGATTTTTAGTCTGAGTGAGTTTTGGCCACAGATAGATAACCATTAATAGTAATATCCCGCTGGATAGTGTGAGACCCAGTCTAAAACAAGAAGCAGTCTGATCATCATTCTTAGGATTTTCAAGGAAAGCCCCATTGGGTGTCATACTGTCCTATTAGGGCAAGACAAGCTTTGCTAGTCATATCGAAAGTTACAAAACGAAACTTTCCCTGATTAGAAAGCCCCATGAGAGTTCAGGCATGGAGTTAGTCACTTAGTATTCACTATTTCAACCGCTCTCTGTGTACTCAATGTTGCTATTGTTACCATGACAAAGGGCCTCAAAATCCCTTTTGAATGTCTTATCATGATTGGTTAAATTACTGGCCATGTTAATACAAATCCAACTTGCTCCGAAATCTCATTTTCATTCAGTTTCCTGTCATTATTCCTAATTCTGCTTCACTCGGTGGATTCGGAAGCCACGTTGCCATGGTGACGGAATTATTAATTTGCCTATTTCACCCATCCAAAACTGAGTGAATGCACACGAGCAGTACATCGCACAGATAAGGTGAATGTGTGTTATTGTGATGGATTTACAAAATGAGCTAATAATAAAAAAAAAAGTGGCCTACTAATGAGGCAAAAAGAGTGTGATTGTAGATTATGAGTCTATTTAGTCTTTTCTCTCAGATGTGTTTGGTCACGGGTTGTTGGATTTTGCACACACGTCCTGAAGATACATCATAATGAGCATGTGTGCAATAATATGGTACATTATTCACAGAGCTGTAGTTTCAGATGAGGATCAAATGATTCCATTTAAAGGTGTTTAACTATACTGGTTCAAATGAAATGTCTAATTTTAGGCGAGGTAATGCCATGTCTTCAGTTAGCAATTCAGTGTAACAGGTAAGACTTTAGCTTATTGAATTATATAAAAGTGTATGAAATTATAAGGTCTAGTAATAGAAAGAATTCTGTGACAAATAAGGAAAGCCTAATGTATAAAGTAATATTGTACAGCTTTAATGTTACATTTAATTCATATTTTTATGTACTAATTAAATATTTATGTTATTATTTACACATATATTAGTATACAGTATAGCTGTTTATTTAAAAAGACATGCTATAACACAAAGTTGCATTTAATTGGGTGTCTAATGTAAATCATGGTATTAATGAATTATAACGTTTATTTATTTATTTATTTGCTCGATTTATTTTATTTTACTTTAACTGTTACAGGACAAGTTATTGTGTAAATGGACATATATGTTATGTTATGTTATGTTATGTTATGTTATGTTATGTTATGTTATGTTATGTTATGTTATGTTATGTTATGTTATGTTATGTTATGTTATGTTATGTTATGGTATGGTATGGTATGTTACGGTATGTTACGGTATGTTACGCTACGCTACGTTACGTTACGTTACGTTACGTTACGTTACGTTACGTTACGTTACGCTACGTTACGTTACGCTACGTTACGTTACGTTACGTTACGTTACGTTACGTTACGTTATGTTATGTTATGTTTGACCCTGGTCCACAAAACCATTCAATGTTTGGAAATTGAGAAAAGTTGAACAAAATAAGTTTTCCATGAATGTGTGGTTTGTTAGTAGTGGACACTAGTTGGCTATAACTATTGTTAAGATAAAAAACCTAAAGGGGAAATCTAAATACTAAGAGAATTACATTTAAATTTACCCACATTAAGTTCTTTGCGATGCACATTAATAATGACATATTAGGTTTTGATATATTTACAGTAGAAAATGTACTAAATATCTCCACGTTAAATGATATTTACATAATCTCATAATGATTTGTGGTATAAAGTTTATTATTTTGACCTATACAATTTTTTTTTTGGTTAGCTATTGCTAAAAATATACAACATAATATTGGTTTTGTGGTCCAGGGTCACATTTAACAGTAGTGTGTTTAATAACATTAATATGTCACAATACATTATATGAGCTATTTTCTTTTTTTATTTATGTTACTTGATCTTTATTTAATAACATAATCACATTTTTGGTTAGCTATTGCTAAAAATATACCTGTGCATAACATATTACTGGTGTTCCAGAGTCACGTATAACATTAGTATGTTTAATCTTGTTAACACCCTATGTCAGATAATACATTATGTGTGTGTGTGTGTGTGTGTGTGTGTGTGTGTGTGTGTGTGTGTGTGTGTGTGTGTGTGTGTGTGTGTGTGTGTGTGCATGTTACATGATTTTTATTTAATTACATAATGATTTGTTGTATAAAAATCTATCATTTTGGCTCAAATACATGATAAATATGGTTAGTTATGGCTAATATCTATTGCTATTATGTTACTTGTGCATAGCATAATACTGGTTTTGTGGTCCAGGGTCACATATAACATTAGTATGTTTAATCACTTTAACATCCTATGTCAGACAATACATTATATGAGATATTTTCTTTTTTTTATGCATGTTACATGATCTTTATTTAATATCATAATGACTTGTTGTATAAAATTTATTATTTTGACCCATACCATGCAATTTTGGTTAGCTATTGCTCAAAATATACAACATCATACTGGTAATACTGGTCCAGGGTCACATTTAATTATTAGTATGTTTAATAACATTACCATTCTATGTCAGCCAATATATATATATATATATATATATATATATATATATATATATTTTAAACTGTGTTTCTAAATAAAACCTTTATATTATTTTTTATTTAATTAGCATTTTATTTTAATATTTATTTTATTTTTATTTTATTTTATTTTTTTATTTTTTTATAAAATTTTTATATTTACATTATTATAATTTAATTACATTTTTATTATATTTTATTGTTTATCTTATTTTTAATTGAAATTAATTTTATTTTTATTTTATTAACCATTATTAGCAGGATAATTGGGTTAGGATGAGAAACGCTTGATTTATCTTCTCACACTTTTTTTAACTAATTAACCAGCAAGCATGTGTGGGGTCTGCTGCTCTGAAACTCCGTTGTGACACAGATCGCAGTGAAAGACATTAGATGTGAAGCTGAGATAAGAGATAAGACGGGGAGACGCATTGTGTTGCAGAGCGAGGAGTGTGGACCTCCTGGGCACTGACCGCACTGCCAGAGATCAGTGGCCCTGATGTCTTGGACAGACGGGGGGGAGGGCGGCTGACGTCCAGTCCACCTTCTGAGGCTTGGCTCAGTATCAGATTTAAGTGGAGGACAAAAGAGATTCTCTTTTATTTGCCCCCATCGGTAGGACAGTCGCTGACCCACTGTTAATGTGTGCAGAATACACAGCTGAAGCTGAAGGCACGCAGTCAAGGTACTTTGTAATGTCTATTTAAAGCCGCTGAAATCACAACAAGAAAACAAAGCAGAACTGTACACTGCAAAAGTAAACGGTATTACAAAAAGTCAATCATGACAACAAATGTTTTTTATTATACTTTAACTTATTTTATAAGCTTTCAACTGCATTTTTAAAGTTATAAAGAGTTAAATTTAATATATTTAGTCAGTTTGATTGATGTAAATTGACTAGAAAAAGTTAAGGCAGCAACATGATATTTATATATGAGCATTGTTTATATGTGATACACCATGGAGGCAAGCTAAATGGGTTTTTGCTAGGGTGTCCTGAATGCTGACTATGCTAATTTCTAATTGACTTTAGCATGTTTCTAAGCTGGAAGGGTGTTGTAATCATCTTTACAACGTGGCTAGGTAGTTGCTAAGGAGGTTAAGCTAAAGCATGTTGCTAATCATTTGCTAAAGTATTCTAATGCAGCGTTCACACCAGACATGGATGAAGGATCAAGCGCGAGTGATTTACATGAATCAAAGATGCGAATAGACATCCTGCGGCGCATTTCACGCAAATGAGGAGGCACGAATGATGCGATTCACATGAATGAAGTGTTGCGAGTTGAGCGTTTTACGTGTTTGACGCCCTTAATGTGCGTATTGCGCATTTCGAACTTTAGTGGACATTCGTGCTGCGTTAACCAATCAGGAGCTTGCTCTTGTAGGGGACTGATAATGACATAGTGCCTAATGTTGGTGTCCCGAGGGGAAATTACCAACTCATCAACCTGGGCTCGGCTCAGTCGGAAGTACCGCTGAAAGTCTCCATCATCCAGGTGTAGTTTCTGTAGGAGCTGATGAACTCACAGAGCCGGTTGCACCTCTGAAACAATCTAGTGGACTCAGACACGGCGCCGAACGAATCTGCCCTGTTTTTCAGCCTTCCTAAAGCACATAAAGCACAGCTACTCTCTCAATAAAATCCATGTTAGCCATTTAGCAACAAAACTAGAGTCACCGGGCAGACAGAAACCCTGCCCATGACGCAAATCCACGCCTATTGTAAAGTGAATTTGACACACGAATGAAGTGAATTTGATGAAGCAACTAAACTCAAAATATTCACGCGTCTATGTACGCGTGGATAGCGTGATTTATCTGCGCGTGCCACATCTGGTGTGAATGCAGCATTAGTGACTTAAGCGTGTTGCTAAACAGTTGCTAATGTATATTGAAATCTTTTAGCATGATGTTAGTCATTTAGCATATTCCTAATAATTAGCACAATGCTAAGCAGTTGCTAGTCTTTTAAATGCATGTTGCATTCAAGCATGTTGATAATCAGTTGCTAAGCTATTCTAAGTGACTTAAGTGTGCTGCTAAACAGTTGCTAATGAATTT
>CAIGQZ010035013.1:8152749-8172341 GCA_903798205.1 Danio tinwini | reverse complement strand
TGAGGACAGCCCATTTTGAAAATGAATATTTTTATCCATTTCTCAGTGAATATAGGCAATGTATTTTGGAGCATTTAAACTAAACAGATTTATTAAACAGATATATTTATTAAAATAATATTTTAGTCACTAAACATATTTAGAAATTGAAAGATAATACAATTAAATACAATATTGCATAAAATAAAATATTGCAAAAAAAAAAAAACACAAGCTACAAAATTTCAACTAAAATTGTCACTTTTTTTTTTTTTTTTGCTTCTCTTGATTTTTCCTCTTTTTTTTTATTTGTATTTAATATTTTTTTATAACATAAATTTGGCCGTACTAGTTTTTGGACCGTTATCGTAAGTTATTTTGTTAGATAAGCTCCAGATTTGGCTTCAGTACATATAAATTGTATATCTAAGAGAAATTTGTGAGGGGTTTATTTATGCTGAGCACTGTATATAAAATATTGATTAATATCCTGAGTAATATTCTCAGTTTATTCATGAGAACAGGAAGATTCCTGATCACTTGTCAAAGGCAGCAGACAAAGACTATTAATTTGACACTTTTAAGAACTTTCTTAAATCCTCCCAGCAGTTAACTGTAAATGATGAAGCATAATGCAATGAATATGCAATATGCTTTGGGATCATAATACACTGAAAAAAATGATGTCTGCAAAACTGTTGCAAACTATTTATTTGTGTTGAATTTAAACAAATAAATTAAATTTAATGAAATTCTACTTAATTAGTTAGTTTAAATTCAGCATAAATAAATTGTTTACAGCCACTTAACATAAAAAAATCAATTTTTTGAATCATCTCTGAATGATTTGTTAAGTGTACGTAATAATAATAGGGGTGTGAAGGCTGAAATTCAGATATTACAGAGTCAGTTCATCCAATTTAATGACTGACTAGTGTGTAAATCTTATAGGTTACACTTTGAGATTCCCCTCAAAGTTTAGCAATACTTTTTCTGTTCACAAAACCCACAGAAACATTATATTGCGTTGCTATTAACTAATATCTGTCAAAAAAATAATGACACTTTATATTTGGCATTCAAAAATTGCTCGGAATTTTTCCAAAGCCATATTTGTGTTTGCAGGAGTTACTCTAGGGAGCTAAACACAAGCAAAATGGAAAAAATGAGCGTATTTCGACACCACAGTTCTCCTGGAGAATTCACCGATTGCACACAGCGCTCGCTCTGGCCAAACCAATGCACGCGCGACACTGCGTTGTGAAGAAACAGAACTGAAAGGTTTGAGCTCAGAGCCTTTATATATGTTTCTAAAAATACCGTCCAATCAGAGCGCAGACCCGTCCAGTTGAATTGCCCAATCAAAGCGCCAGAAGGAGGGCTCTATTTCCATAATCGTCTGTCATTGGCTTAAAGTGATATCATATGCGCCCGCGCAAGCTGGGGGCCTGTGATTGGTCGCGCTGAGAGGGAACGTCACGCTGTCACGAGGGGGTAGGCAGGCTGCGAGGTTTGAACAGGGGAAGTTGACAGAGCGCAGCGCTGTGCGTGAGTTCAGTGTTTGCAAATATAGAGAGATCTCAACAGACGGACTAGCGGACTCCGAGCAAAGCGACGGCTGCACCGCGTTGCTGTTGCACGAAGAGGACGCTTGCTTTGTTTGCTTGTCACACTTTATCTTGATTCAGCAAGATACATATATCTATTTTGTTGGTCTTTTTTGCCTGATACTCGGGATTGCAATGGATGTTCTACCAATGTGCAGCATTTTTCAGGAACTTCAGATCGTTCACGACACTGGCTATTTCTCTGCATTGCCATCGCTTGAAGAATACTGGCAACAGGTAACTGATTTTTAAAGTGGTTTTTGGATGAAACTTTTGCTGTGGTTGGTTAACGGAGAGCTCGTGGTTCCACTTTATTGCTTTGAAACGGGGAAACGGAGTTATTTACCATGCGCGCGGCGTTCAGTGTAACAGTGTAACATTTTAAATGACGTATTTAACGCTGATACATTGTAGCGCGCTTACTGCTGTCAGTCAATCTATGCGTGCGTCTGGATTAGTATACTTTTTAGTGCATAGTACGCGGACTCGTTAGTCTATTCTAAGTAAAATACAAATACTTGGTTCATTTTCTTACTCAAACATGAATAGGTTTGATTTGACAGTCTGCAGCACATGTTGTGTCACATAACGGGGTTTATAGGAGGTGCTTATTAACTCCCGTAGCAGGTTCTGCTGCTTAATAGTGATATACTTGTGATCGAACTGTTACAGTCGTATTTTTGGCACGATCGTATGAATGTTTCTCCTGAAACTGATCCAGGTAGTTTCCCCTCAGGCTTTTGGGGGATTCTGGCATGGATCCATAAGAGCGTATCTCATGGCTTTTAACCACGTTTCCCGGCAGAGAGTGCTGAAATGAGAGTTAAGACTCTGTCGTCGTTTACTAGTCATTGTGTTGTTTTGAAAATGGCATGAAATAATACGAGATGTTAAGCACGACGTTAGTGATTGACAGCCTCAGTCGCCATTCACTTCCAGTACATTCAACGAAACTGAATGGTGACTGATCTGTCAGTCTGCCTGACATTTCGTATTAATGCAAACTAAACTGTATCCCTCTGAAACAAACACTATACCTGATGGGGAAGCTGTAGAATCGATTACGCGAGAGGCTTCAGGCCATATTTCGCGCGTTTGTGTCATCGTGTTTTATTTATTTCATTTTTTTACATGCGCAGCTAAAACGCACAACTAAACGCTCAGCCCGAGTGGAAAAAACACAGTTTGAAGCGTTTATCGACGCACTTCTGAACTCGGATGTTCTGCGTTCACACATACCACGCGTTGAAATGAGTTTAAAACGCGTCCAGATGTACGCTGAGGGACCTCAGGCTGTTTGAATGAGGAAACTCGACCGAGGAAGTTCTTTGGCTGCCTTAAAAGGACTCTAAAATGTCTGCATGACTCACTAGAGGATAACTGTTCCAGAAAGACAATAAACAGCTCTCAAATCTGTATTTTTTTTTCAGAGTAACCGTTACATATGCTTAACATATACATATGCTTTACATATTTATGCTGAAAATTGTGTTAAAGTTCATGATGGCTTGTGGTTAACCCAAACTAACACTTAGCAGTCAGCTGTGAAAGGAAACCCATTGAACACATGCTAAAATTGTGTTTTTTTTTACTTGTTTTGAATCAGACATGTCTGGAGCTGGAAAGATATTTGCAGAGCGAGCCATACGTCTCTGCATCTGACCTCAAGTTTGAGGGCCAGGAGGATCTTTGGAGCAAGCTCATGTTGGCTTGTGGAGATAAGGGCGACGGGAACGGCAGCATTCCCAGCGTCAAGGAGGATGACAATCAGGACTGCCAAATATTGGAAACCAACAGTATGAATTCGGATGCCAGCAGCGAGGCGTCTGACAGCTCGGAGGAGCTCTCTCCCACTCACATCTTTACCTCCAACCCGCTGGGCTCAGTTCTGACGGAGTCAGCGCATCACTTGAGTTCCTCTATCATCAGCACGCCTCCGTCCTCCCCAGAAATGCCCCAAGAGCCCGGCGTCCCGCAGGTGTGGGGCTCCACACAGACTGACTTGCACATACCAGTGAAGATCAGGCAAAACGGGCTGGGGAAAGCCTTGGATAAGACTACCACTGGAGGGGACGCATCTCCAGACGGCAGGAGGAGAGTGCACAGGTGTCATTTCAATGGCTGCCGGAAGGTTTACACAAAAAGTTCTCACTTAAAAGCACATCAGCGGACTCACACAGGTTAGACATTGCCATAATATAGCTTTTGCCATAATATAACTGGAAAAAAGTTGCTTATTCATAAGTTATGTACTGTATTTTTGATATCCTGTCAAAGCAAGCAAAAAGAAAGCAGAACCATGCACACTTTACTGAGGTTTCGCGTCTCCTGCAAAGTTGTGTAATGGAGTTGAGTTCACACAGGCTGTCCTCAGCTGCAAGGCTAATGTCACTCTGTGAATATTTGCCTCGCATGACTGCACGCCTAAACGGTGACCTAATCTGTTTGGAATGTGGCCGCGGGAGGAAGGAGGGGGGATCGGATGGGGGAGGGGACGAAAACCAGCCAGGGTGAAAACAACCTGCTCTCCCAAAACAGTTTTGGTTTCGTCATGGGAAAGAACCAGGCTTTTGAATGGGGATCTGGGTGGCCCCTTTTTAAAGGGCCCCGTCGCATTCAAAACAGGCTCCGTGTGACGTGCATTGTTCTGCATACTGTTTATGCACACACAGCACAGAGGCAGACTTTTGGCATAGTGTGCATTCCCGCAATCCTTGAGAGCTTGAGGGATCTTATTAAAGTTAAGACTCGTCTCGTAGACTGCCTGACCTGATCCATAAACATGCGTCCTGTTTACTGATGCATTTTCGAGAGCATTACTGCACACGTTCCTTTCAGACTGCTGAATGTTTCCCTGCCGAAATGTACTGAAGGGTGTTTTTGTTTACAGGTGAGAAGCCGTACAGGTGTTCATGGGAAGGCTGCGAGTGGCGCTTTGCAAGGAGCGATGAGCTAACCCGACACTTCAGGAAGCACACTGGTGCAAAGCCATTTAAATGCAGTCACTGTGACAGGTACGTTGAGTTCTGTCTCGCTATCTCTCTCTGTGACAGTCATCAAAGCCCGTCTGTCTTTCTCACCGCTTGCCTGATCCTTTGATGCGTGCATCAGTGAAATGCGGCTGATTCTGCATTCGCCATTGATTCTTTTTTTTCTTTTTTTTATCGCTTCATCGATGGGAGTCGCCCCATTATGTTTGGATTTTATCACTTAATTACCTAATCGTATTAAATGCTTGAGCGCGCAATAGTCACACTGTCGCAATACTTTATTGATATCCTCTGCTTTTTACAACCTAACGCAGCTCTCCTGTTTGTCATCACTTCCTCTGTTAATCATTTCCCTCCCTGAGAGATTTGCGCTTTGAACGCCATTGTTTGTTCGACTTCCCTTTTTGGAGTTTTGTTTCCGTGGTTACTGCAAAGTTCTCCTTTAAAATAAACCATTTGATCAAGTCTTTCCTCATATCGAGGCCCACAAAAGTCTGTGCAAGCTCAACACACTTTAGATAATATAACAGGACTACTAATAAGTGTATTCTCAGCTTAGCAATTAGGTTTGTTGGAAACGTTCAGCTTATTGACACTTGTACAGGGTGTCCGTGGGGGCCTAAAATGTCACTGAAACATTGTGTTGTAGGTCTTAAATCATTTTAAACAGGTCTTAATTTTCCTATGTCCATGTAAAGCTACCCAGTCGGGCCACCACTCATTTAATCACTATCATTCCATCTCAACAAAAGTTTTAACAATTTTATTTATTAACTTATATTTACTAACTATTAACCAACTCTATTTATATTTCTATAAACATATGGTTTAAATGTCTTCTTTAAAATAACATTTATTTTTAATGATTATTTAATGTTTTAACTGGGCCATTAGAAAAAAATCTTAGCGTTTAGCCTTGTGTAAGTCTGAAATTTCATTCTTAAAAAGTCTTAAATTTGACTTGGTGAAACCTGTAGAAACCCTGCTTGTATTTCATGTACAGAAGTAGACAAAATACCCTTCGATTTTTGTCCAGGCCAGTTTCATTTCCTTTTTTAATGCTTCTGTTGAAACCAATATCTGATTTTCATTCATCATTTTTGAATAATCATCACTTTTTTCAGTTTCAAGTTCTTTCAGTGACCACTGTGGGTTTTCGTTCTTTAATGAAAGCGTACCAACAATTTTGTCCACGTCTGTCTATGTATAAAAAATAACTGCAGCATACATCAACTCTGAAAACTGGACTGACACACTTTCAGTTTTCTAGAACTTCTATGTAAGCTGCTTTGGCACAATCTACATTGTAAAAGCACTACAGAAATAAACATGAATTAAATTGAATTGAACATGGTGTGTATGACTGCTGAGGTCACAAAAAAGATCAACACAAACTTGAGAATAAAAATACATCACATTTGCATATATATTTTTGTTGTTTTTATAATATTGTATTTAATTAATAGCAGTATTTGAAAACTAACTTTGTGACCACTATAAACCGATCATTGCAATAGCATGCGATTTATTACACACCATTTCTAATTTCCAATCCATTACCATCAATTTTTATGTTATGAATACGTGGGAAAAAATGAAAATCCCCTCTTGTCCTACCCGAAACCAACCATTCCTTTCATTAGCCTTCATTGCATCTATTCCTGTTTCACGAGTTCCCCTCGAGGGCCACTAGGTGCCTCATCAGTGATGCAATGCACAGATCTCAACCTTTGATCACTCTTTATGGCTCCAGTGGCCCCTGCCTGACCTTGTTTTTCACCCTTTCTTTCTCCAGGTGTTTCTCCAGGTCAGACCACCTGGCCCTGCACATGAAGAGGCACCTCTGAGCGGGCTGTAGCTTCACGCTGGGGATATGTTGTGTCCTGACCAGCTTCCTGGTTGACCTGGCCCTGCAAAGAAATGGGGGAAGCGTGTTCCAGCCAAAGCATGCCATTTTGCACCATATCCTGTGCCTCCGTGAGCCCTGGGATAAAGGCGGACTGACTGGTTGATGAAATGAACAAAATAAAAAAGGAAGGGACAAAATCACGTATGAAGAATCGAAGACAGGATGATTTATTAAAAAAAATGTTAAAAAAAAAACAAAAAATAGAGCGAATGAATGGTGTGTTGTATGGTGCATGATGTTTCGGGACAACTCCTGGACTATACACTGGTACTTTTTAAATCAAATCCTAACGAAAGCCTGTTTGACGTGAGAGGATGAATGTCCCGTGTGCAGAGAAGGGTGGGAGGGGGGTACCAGTGTATCGCTGTGGGCTGAATGGTGTCGGGAAACAAGTTCCGTTTTTGTTTCCACATGGTATGCAAGGAAGCCGTGAGACTGAAGACTCCTGCCAGACGCCCCTGGGCTCTGTGTCGCAAGAATTCCAAGGGGGGCCCAAGCGGCCAGGGTTTCACCCCATTTAAAAGGGGGAGGCGGAAACTCGGTCCTGAATGAAAGTGGCTTTTTTGGTGTTCGGTGCAGCTACTAAATGTGCAATGTGTTCGGTAGCTTGTTATTTTGACAGGCTACAAAAGCTCATTTGTAGTCCGTTGTATAAGCTGTGTGCTTAGAAGATGTAACACAATTATAACTTCACTATCATAAACAGGTGTTGCATGGTATTGGGGTTTGTTTCTTTTCTTTTTCTTTTTTTTTTTTTTGTAATTGGGACTGCAAATAGATTCCAATAAAGCGCAGCTAAATACAATTGGTTAAATGTTACAATATTGTACATAACTGATCATTCTTCACTCTAAATTCCCACCCCGTTTCTTTCCAATAGGGGGGGGGGGACCACTTGATACATATAAGACTTCATCTTGAGGACTAAATTCACTCTTTCTATCTCCATTTGACCTGTTGTTAATGCACTGTTGACCTTAATGGTGCCTTATGCAAGTGACCTTTCCATTTGGGTGGTCGCAAAATGTCTTTTAAAAACAAAACAAGCTTTATTAAGGCTCTGTTTCACCTGAACGTGCACCTTTTCCCATTTTTAAGGCCACTGTAAGCAAGCCCTTGTAGATAGGTAATATATTGTGGTTCGTGAGCATGCGATTATCATTCTTTTACCCTCACATTTCTCAACTCTGCAATGTAGAGCACTTAGGGGTTTGGTATCTACCGAGCGACCTTTTTGAATACACTTTGGACGCAAGATCTTTATCTGTGTAGGTGTGTGTAAGCTCTTAAAGTGCAAAAACAGGCTGTTGTATAACACAAGGCTTGAACGTTTGTGGAATGCCAACCCCCCCGACCGCCGTCCCCTGTAACCAAGAATGAAGAAAAAAAGCCTAAAGATTTATTGTAATTAACAAGCTCCAGTCAGACAGGCCTTGCCTTGTACTGCCTCTCTGTAATGAATTGCTGAAGGCCCTGCCTGCTACAGACTGCTGACTCTGGCAGTTCGATATTGACCTGTCTGGATGCCGTTGTTTTAGTCCAGCGACAGTATTGTGGAAACAGTGCACAGCCATACAGAAAGAAAAAGATATATCGTTTCTCTCTTCAACATTTTACAATGGAAGTCGAACGGCGCATCTGTTTGGCTGTGTTTGTTTCTTTTGCAATCTGAATGGTAAACTCTAATGTTTTCAGGGACCAAACGATTGACTTAAAGATTTTGTACATAGTTCTATGCTTGAATTATTTGAGCTTTTATTTAGCGCCGATGGAGGTTTGACACTGTTGCATGTCGAGCAGCTACGTGGAAACAGATTGTTTGAAAAGTAACTTGAAGCAGCTTCTGTGCTGCCATTTTAATCAGACCAGCCAGGGTTTTGTGAGCAAAGAACATTGTCTTTCCAACAGTGGCCGATATTAGTCAAGTGGTAATGGAGCCTTAATCAAGTTTCCCATTTGCTTGCTTCAACCAACACTTTCTATCACATATCTTTTCTCTCATGAACCCCTCTTGTCTAGAGAATATTTGTACAAAAGAATAAAAAAACTGAAAAGTTAGAAAAAAAAAAACATTTTCTAAGATTTTTATTTGTTTTTGCTTTATATGAATTTTATTTGAAATTGTTTTGCAAAATTGTTATATTTCTGTATGAATGTATTTTTTATTGGAATAATAAGAAATTCTTAAAGGAAAAAACGAAACGTTTGATTTGTTGTTTTGCTTCACTTTATTTCGTTAGTGTTTCAGATTTTGCTAGATCAGCTCTTGGTTTGTGATTTATAGATGACTCTTCAGTATTACAATAGACCTACAACTCTGCAGTGTATTAAACTTCGATAACCAAACATTGGTTTGGATTATAGTCAGATTTCAAATTTACTTGGTGGTGAAAGTGCCTTAAAGCCATATTTCAGCTATAAATCATCATTTACCAAACCTTTACTTGTTCAAAATTAATTTCAGAGTTTTTTTCTTCTGTTGAACACAGAATACATTCTGGTAGCTGATACCCATTGACTTCCATAGTATTAATTTATATTCCCTACTATGAAAGTTGATGGGTCCCAGCAACCAGCATTCTTCAAAATATCATCTTTTATAGTCAACAGAACAAAAAACTCAAACTTTAAGACCCCACGGTGGAGAGTAGATATTGAAGTTGCTTTCATTTTTTGGGTGAACTATCCCTTTAAGAATCATAGATAGGATCCTGATCCATAACAGCTAAATGTTATTGTGAGGTAACCAACCACTCACAACACTTTAACAACTACTTGGACTAAAAGCTTTTTCACGCAAAAAAGTTCATCTATTAGCTAGACTTGTGCTGAAATATGTCACTTTAAATGCTATAATAAAGCTGGATGGATTATGATTTGCTGTCAGTGATCATACATCAGCTAAAAAAGAGAGATTTTAATGGTATCATTCCATTTGTGTTTTTAATATTATAGGTGTGAAAACATCTTCACAACTATCCTAATTGTTGGCCTTAGCAGCATGCTAACGTTGTAGCATGTAGCATTAATGTTTATGCAGGGAATATTCTACTCAATTACAACTACAGTATTACGCTATGCATACAACTCTGCCATGTATTAATCATTGGTTTGGATTATAGTCAGATTTCAAACTGATTGTTGGTGAAAGTGCCTTACCCATAAATCATCATTTCACCAAGCTTCACTTGTTCAAAATTGATTTTAAAGTTTCTTTTTTCTGTTGAACACAAAAGAAGATATTCTGGTAGCTGATACCCATTGACTTCCATAATATTATTATTTTTCTTTACTATGGAAGTCTATGAGTCCCAAAATATCATTATTTGCGTTCAACAGAACAAAAAAAAAACAATTTTAAGACCACACAAGAAAGTAAATACTGAAGTAACTTTCATTTTTGGGTGAACTATCCCTTTAAGAAACATATATAGCAGTGTTTCTCAACCACGCTCCTGGAGCACCACCAGCTCTGCATATTTTCCATGTCTCCTTAACCAAACATGACAGATTCTGATCATCAGCGCATTAGCAGAGTCCGGGAGACCTGATATAGGTTTGATAGACAAAGGAGACATCCAAAACATGCAGTGCTACTGGTCCTCCAGGAATGTGGTTGAGAAACATTGATATAAAGGGTCCTGATCCATGATAACTGAGTATCATAGTGAGATAAAGATCTTTTTGGCCTGAACCAGTAACCAAACACTCACAACACTTTAACAACTAATTGGACTAAAAGCTCATTCACACCAAAACTATACTAAGCTAATAACTATTAGCATCTACACTTGCTAGACAGATTCTGATTGTCTGTCAGTGATTATACATCAGCTAAAAAAAAGAAGAGATTTCAATGGTATCATTCTATTTGTGTCTTTATTACCATAGCAGTGGTGTGAAAACATCTTTACAACTATAACTTCATCCTAATTGTTGGCCTTAGCAGAATGCTAGCATTGTAGCATGTAGCATTAATGTTTATACAGGGAATATTCTCCTCAATTACAACTACAGTATTACACTATGCTTACAGCTCTGCAGTGTATTAAACTTTGATAACCAGACATTGGTTTTGGATTATAGTCAGATCTAAAAATGGACTTGGTGGTAAAAGTGCCTTAAAGTAAATTTCACCCATAAATCATAATTTACCCAACCTTTGACTTGATTTCAAATTGAACACAAAAGAAGATATTTTGGTAGCTGATAACCATTGACTTCCATAGAAAAATTCTTCTCTACTATGGAAGTTGATGGCATTCTTCAAAATATCATCTTATACCATCAACAGGACAAAAACCTCAAACTTTAAAACCCCACAAGAGAGAGTAAACGCTGAAGTAACTTACATTTTTAGGGTGAACTATCCCTTTAATAATCATATCGGCCTCAAACTCGATTCCTGGAGGGCCACGGGTCTGCACAGTTTTGGTCCAACGCAAATCAAACAGCTGATCCAACTAATCAAGGTGTTCAAGACTACTAGAGACTGTTAAGCAGGTGTGAGTTGGAGGTGGTTAAAGCTAAGCTGTGCAGAGCTGCAGTCCTCCAGGATCTTTTTGGCTTGAACTAGTAACCGACCACTCACAACACTTCAACAACTATTTGGACTATAAGCTCATTCACACAAAAAGCATAACTATTAGCATCGACACTTGTTCTGGAGTCTGTCACTTTAAATGCTTGAGCTAGACAGATTCTGATTGGCTGTCAGTGATCATACATCAGCTAAAAATGTGATTTTAACAACGCAATCTCACGGCAATTCGTAACTTTTTGATTTAGTGGCTAATTCGTATGAATTTGTACGATCTAATTCGTACAAATAGGTACGATTTGCTCATCACCCAATGACGGTTGGGGTTAGGGGTGGGGTTAGGTGCCACGCCTCCTTTTTAAAATCGTACATTTTCGTACGACTGAACTCGTACAAATTCGTACGAATTAGCCACTAAACTGGCAAAACGTAAAATACTTACGTTTCCTTGTGAGATCAGGCTGGATTTTAATAGTAAAGTAACATTTGTGTCTATTTTATTGGTGTGAGAACTATATCCTATATCCTAATACACTCTCAGAAATAAAGGTACGAGAGCTGTCACTGGGGCAGTACCTTTTCAAAAGGTACACATTTGTACCTGAAGAGTCCATATTGGTACCTCAAAGGTACATTTTAGGTGCATTTGGGTACTGATATGTACCTTTGAGGTACCACTTAGGACTCTTTAGGTACAAATATGTACCTCTTGAAAAGGTACTGGCCCAGTGACAGCTCTCGTACCTTTATTTCTGAGAGTGTAGTTATCATTGTTAGCCTTAGCAGCACGCTAACATTGTAGCGTTAGTGTTTATGCAAACAAAAAAAAACTGCTAAAAACAGTCTAGGCTGGTTGGCTGCTTTAGCTGTTCAACCAGCCTAGTTTTAGAGAGGTTTTGGCCATGTCCAGGCTGGTTTCAGACATTTCCAGCTTGGTCTTAGCTGGTCGGACTGGGAGATGATCAGCTAGGCAGGCCAAAACCAGCTATGTCCAGCTTAAACCAGGCTGGTCAAACTGGTTTTAGCTGGTCATTTCCCAGCCTGACTAGCTAAGACCAGTCTGGAAATGGCCAAAACCCCTCTAAAACCAGGCTGGTCAACCAGCTAAAACTAGCCAACTAGCCTAGGCTGGTTTAAGCTGTTTTTTCAGCAGGGATTTGTTAATAATATTCACCTTAAAAATCAAGTCTTTAATATAAACACACAGGTCTCTAAAAACAGTGTATCTTTCAGAATGACTGTCTAATTGTAAGTCTTCACATGCTATCCCACTATAGGTAAATAAATATATCAATGAATGGTAATTATGTGCATTAGCAGAGCATCAGTGATGTTCATGCATTCCTCGCTCTCATATGTTGTTGTGCAGTAGCTGGTCTCAACACCCACTGGAGGGGCGTTTCACAAGCTTGTCAAAATAGACGAATGTGTGCTCACAGAAAAACATTGCAAATTGCCGCCTTTGTGCATTGCTAAAGGGGGAAACATGCCCCAGGTGATTCCTGGCAGGTGGAGTGCTCAAATGTTTTGCCAAAGATTTGTTGGCTTTCGAAACATTTTATAAAAGTGCATTTTTTTCCGTTTACTTGTAAACATCAGGTTGGGATTGTGAATACTTATAATAAAAATAACTGGATTTAAATAATGACAATTATTGGAAAGTTGGCAACGAATAATTTAATGGTTATTTAATTTACATTTTGCATATATTGTGGACTTTATTGGGATTTACAGTACGCTGATTTAAGTGAATACATATTTAAATGTGAACTATTTACATGAATTTTAGTGCAAAACTATATATAACCAGTTGTTGGGGGTAACACATTGCAAATAGCATAAATTACATTTCTAAGTAATGAGTAAAGTAACACATTACTTTAAAAAATTAAGTAATAATATTTGAGTTAGTTTTTAAAAAATGTAATGCGAGTCACTTTTAGCTTAGTTAATTGGCTTTTAAAAAATTGCTGAAATAAAATGAACAAAGTCGCATTAAATCCAGCACACAATGCGAGAATGCGAGAACAGACAGTTGTGCGATGGAAATATTCTCATTATTTTAAACACGTTAAAGAAGTGGAAAAGAGGATTATCTGAGTGGACAGTGAATTACAAAAGTAGCAAACACATTGCTTTAAACTTTTATTAACCTGTATATATGGCATGTATAACTCTGGGGTCAGGAACTTCTCAGAAGATAATATTATCCTACATTCTACATTATCCTACAAAAAAATAAGAAGGAAAAAAAACCCTGCAAGTTCTGAAAGAGATCAAGCCTCAGGTCAGAAAAAGTAAGGCAAAAGTAACTCAAAAGTAACAACACATTACTTACCATAAAAAGTAACTAAGTAATGCAACTAGTTAGTTTTTTGGGGAGTAGAGGCTGATTTATACTTCTGTGTCAAGCATACGCGAATGGTCCGGCACAGCCTTTGCGCAGTTGCATAGCCCTCACCGTGGCTGACGTTGACGCTGATGCACACCTCTCAAAAAATGTAACTACACCTCGTAACGACACGTAGCGCAAGCTTTGTGATTGGTCGACTTGGTAGCTGTGACCAGTGTGGGTGGGGCAGAGAGCCGCATGAACCTGTTGGAGTGAGTGTTTACAAGTTTGCAGTCCCATAGTTCTTGATAGAAACTGTTGTTTTGTGTTTACCTTTTGTTTAATGTTGTTGCACGTCCATCAGTTCCCGCCTCTGAATAAGTGAGTTTTAGCTGAAAAAAACAAAAACACCCATGAAGAAACTCGACACAGCGAAACATAAAAACTTACTGCCAGCCAGCGTATCAGAAGTGTTATTGCAGAGCAACACAAACAGCACACAGAAGTATAAATGCACGACTACTGCAAGGCAGGCGCCACGGGTCACGCCGATCACTTGACGCAGAATTCAGCCTTAACTTGATATTGTAATGCATTACTTTCTTAAGTAACTTTCCCCAACACTGTGCATAACTGTATAATATTCCAAAGAGCATTTTGGTTTCAACTGAAGTAATAAATGTGTCTCTCGGTTCAGACATTGTAAAGCAAATGCTGGGTTTCACACAATTACTTTACGTATGTTGTTCCAACTTAGTTATTGAATTATAGTTGTTTTTTTTACTAATTTAAGTGGGTTGAACATAAAACAATTAAGCCCCCCCCCCCCCCCCCCCTCAAAAAAATCTCAAGAATTGTGCTTTCAGCTCATTTTTAAATAAGTAGTTTGAACAAGCAACAAAAATAATGTGTTGACACATAGCACCGAGGTGCTCGTGGTGAGCTGAGTTCGATTCCCGGCTCGAGGTCCTTTGCCAATCTCTGCTTCACACACTTTCCTCCACTGTTCTATCAATAAAAACCCCTAAAAAACAAAAATAAAAAGAATTTAAGTAAATTGAACATAAAACAATTAAGTTGACCCAAAAAATCTTAATAATTGTGTTGTTTCAGCTCATATTATATAAGTAGTGTGATCAAGCAGCAAAAACAATCTTCACTTTAGTTCTTATGATTAAAATCTGTAATTTTTTTGTTTTGATTTAAAACTTAGAATCATTAATATGTCTTTATAATAACAATCCGTATTCATATACAGAGAATGAGAGAGAGAGAGAGAGAGATAAATATCCTAGTCTTTCTTTGTGGACTTTGGACTGCTCTATACTCGTCGCTTTATCCAGACATCTCAATTTATTAAAGGCAGAAGTTTCACAACACGCCAGTTCGCCGAAGGTGAAGATCGTGGGAAAACTTGTCGCATTACATAACTCAATTACGGCTACGCCTCTAATAATACAGCAGTAGTTTTCCATGTTTCTCAGTGCATTGCTAATGTAGAAGCCTCTAACACTGAGCTCCACTGAAAGCTTCCTCATTATTCCGCGTACAGCTGACGGATCCTAAAGTGGAAGCAATTATATGCAGCCTTGGAAAGCCACATAGCGACATCAATCCTTTAAAGGTCAAGTGCCCCCAAATCCATCATTAAATTTAACTGAAGGTTCTCAGTCCATGCTTTATGACGTTTAAAAAGGGAAGATCAATGCATCAAAAGATCCATATTTATGTACGGCATTGTTTAATGCGCCTTTAATGGCCATAAAATTAGAAGGGCAGTTTGAGGAACGTGCTGGAAGAAGCAAATATTTGATGTCGCTACGTGTTCGTGCTTTCCCACGTTTAGCATCAGGGGTGACCCGTAATCCTGGATTACCAAATCTAGATAAATTACACTAGCATATGACACATGTGCTACATTAATGTGCATCTAGTGCTCTTGCAGCCCATAATTTTTCCACAATGTGTATTTGTAGGTACTCAAACATAACGGAGAAGTGCATTTCTCATTTCTGTGTGCTTGGAATGACACTTAGAAGCTTAGTTCACCCAAAAATAAAAATCATTTACATCACTCTTACATGGTTCCAAACATATACGACTTTTGCTTTTCACAGAAAGAAAATAAGAGAGAGTATATATTTTAAATGTTTTTAGTCAATTTAAAGGTATAGTTTACCTAATAGGTCTTCTAATAAAGATATTTCGAAGGATTGTTATTATAAAGACATATTAATGATTCTAAGTTATTAATCAAAATATCATTTGTTCTTACTGTAAGTCAATGGGTCCCGCAGCATTCTTCAAAATATCTTCTTTTGTGTTTAACAGAAGAAAGACAGGTTGAAAACCACATGAGGGAGAGTAAATTATTAGATAATGTTTGGTAAATTATAGTATAGTAAATTATTTTAATTTTTGGGTCAACTATTCCTTTAATAAAAGTCCAAAAATTTATATTATATATGTAATCTGATGGGCAGCATGGTGGCGCAATGGGTAGCGCTATCGCCTCACAGCAAGAAGGTCGCTTGTTCGAGCCTCTGGCTGGGTCAGTTGGCGTTTCTGTGTGGAGTTTGCATGTTTTCCCCGTGTTGGCGTGGGTTTCCTCCAGGTGCTCCGGTTTCCCCTCACAAGTCCAAAGACATGCGCTATAGGTGAATTGGGTAAGCTAAATTGTCTGTGGTGTATGTGTCTGAATGAGTGTATTGATGTTTCCAAGTACTGGGTTGTAGTTAAAAAGGCATCCGCTGTGTAAAACTTATGCTGGATAAGTTGGCGGTTCATTCCGCTGTGGCGACCCCTGATTAATAAAGGGACTAAGCCGAAAAGAAAAAAATGTAATGAATGAATATATATTCTGAACAACAATACAGTAATAATTCTCATTTTTGGGTGAACTATATTAAAAAAAAAAACATCATTGTTCTTGTTTTAGATGCTGGATGCTTTTACATGAAGTAATAGATGGCTAAATGTTTTCAGAAGCGATGGCTGTAGAATCATTGTCCCATTCATTTCTCCTATAGGGAAAGTAGTGTAACCCATAAACCAAAGTTATACTGCGAATAACACTCTTACATACTCTGATTCGAAATAAACAAGTATGTAAATAGCGACCAAAAACAAAGATACCGAACTGTGAACTTAACAGCTTTAAAGAAGAAATCAAATCAATAGATTCATGTAAAATCTAACTTTACAATGTGTATTTTGCTAATGCACATTGTTATTCTTTATGTGAACAATTAATCAGGGACGTGCTGCCATTATGGGAGGTGTACTAATGATAAAGTAAATATGTGTCCACAGATATGTGCTATAAATGCAATTTGTGTACGATTCAAATGATTTTAATTATTTTCATATTCAAAATCGCTGTATTTTGCGTATTTTTCTGTGCCTCACGTCAGATTGCCAAGCCCATGCAAACTCGCTTGAGTGCAGTAGCTCTTCCGCAATGAAGGGGGCGCGCGTGAGCTCACGGTGATTCTTGTTGCTCTTCTTCTACGTAGTCAAGTAAAGTTCGACAGGAGTCTGTTATTTTGTGTTTTGCGCTCACTGACTGCAAAAATCGCGTATGTAATATCACAGCTAAAACCCCCACACACACACAATTAGACTTAAAATCAAAACGTGAATAAATAATGGACGACCAACGGCAGGGGTGCGTTTCTGTGCTAACACCTGTGCTAACGGACTTGCTTCAAAGGACGGGACAGAAGACAACTCGATCATTTCAAAGCAATTCAAGTTATTTCAAGACTTAATTTACAAGTAAAGGTAGGACCAGTGTGCAAATCCTGTGTGTGTGTGTGTGTGTGTGTGAGAGAGAAAGGGAGCGAACGAGTGAGAGTGCGTGTGTGCGCGCGCGCGCGTGCGCGTAAGTGAATGTGAATGAGAGCGGGCAAGCGAGCGCATCCACCGTGGTGCTGTGTGTGTTGCTTGTTATAGTTGTCTGTAGCATCCAGCTGGGTGTTTTTTGGGAGGCATATTGAATCGCTATGCATTTTACATTCTTCCTTGGCCCAATATGTACCTGTTCTGTGTGTAGAAAGAATGCTGATATGATATATGAAACAATCTGTAGATGGCAAATATATAGGATTGAGGTAAAGTTGGTTTTATATTCGCACATTCGTTCAGTGACAGCTCCATACACTGTTTACCATGGTACTTTAAATATTAAGACTAAAATCACATGTAAGTATGACTTTAAAACAACATTAGCACTATTTAATTGACTGTGAACAATGTTGTACTTTGGTCGTTGGCTGCTAATGTGATTTCACTATTTAGAATTTGCAGTTAATACTTTTTGTAAATTATATTATTAAGGAGAAAGTCTGAATGTGTGAATATAAAACGAACTTTACCTTAATATATATCGGGTGCATGTATTTCAGGGAAGTGCGGTCAAGGGAGGGCGGTGAGGTAGTGCCTCACCTGCCATCATTCTCACCTGCCATCATAAGATGTATATTAATGATAAAGTAAATATTTGTCCACTAATCTGTGATACAAAGCAATTTCTGTATGATTCAAATGATTTCAATCATTTTTATTTTCAAAACCGCTGTATTTTGCGTATTTCCTGTTCAATTACTGTGTAGGAAGTGAGGTGATGCATCCCGAGCTGTGCCTTACGTCATTTTGCGATAACTGGCTTGAGCACGTACATTTTACTTACTCAGTGTATGCTAGCAATGTAATGCTTTATTAAAGCTCAAACATTTCTCAAAATCTCTTTCAATAGAAATGTAAATAAATAATGGACGACCAATGCCAGAGCTGAAGGGCTTGCTTCAACGGATGGGACAGAAGACAACTCCATCATTTCAAAGCAATTCAAGTCATTTCAAGACTTCATTCACAACTAAAGGTAAGATCAGTGTTCAAATCCTCTATGTGTGAGTGACATCCGCCGTGGTGCTGTGTGTGTGTGTTTGTGTTTGTGTGTGTGTGAGAGAGAGAGTGTTAGTGTGAAGGAGAGAGAGCAAGCGCATCCGCCGTGGTGCTGTGTATGTTGCTTGTCATAGTTGTCTGTAGCATCCACCTGGGTGTTTTTGGGAGGCATATTGAATCACTATACATTTTACATTCTTCCTTGGCCCAATATGTACCTGCTCTGTGTATAGAAAGAATGCTGATATGATAAATGAAACACGATCTGTAGATGGCAAATATATAGGGTGCATATATTTCAGGCACGTGCGGTCAAGGGAGGGCGGTGAGGCAGTGCCTCACATGCCATCATCCTCACCTGCCATCATGGGATGTATATTAATGATAAAATAAATATTTGTCTACTGATCTGTGCTATAAATGCAATTTTTGTATGGTTCAAATGATTTCAATCATTTTTATATAAAGATAAATAGCTGTATTTTGCGTATTTGCTCTTCAATTGTGGTGTAGGAAGCGAGGTGATGCATCCCGAGCTGTGCCTCACATCAGATTACGCTAACTGGCTTGAGCACGTGCCTTTTACTTACTCAGTGTATGCTACCAATGTAATGCTTTATTAAAACTCAAACATTTCTCAAAATCACTGTTAATTGTAATGTGAATAAATAATGGACGACTAATGCCAGAGCTGAAGGACTTGCTTCAAAGGACGGGACAGAAGATAACTCCATCATTTCAAAGCAGTTCAAGTCATTCCAAGACTTCATTTACAATTAAAGGTAGGATCAGTGTTCAAATCCTCTGTGTGAGTGGCATCTGCTGTGGTGCTTTTTGTGTGTGTGTGTGTGCGTGAGAGTTAGTGTGAATGAGAGAGAGCGAGCGCATCCGCTGTGGTGCTATGTGTGTCCCTTGTTATGATTGTGTGTAGCCTCCACCTTGGTGTTTTTTAGGAGGAAAATTAAACCGCTATACATTTTACATTCTTTCTTGGCCCAAAATATACCTGCTATGTATTGAAAAGAATGCTTATATGAGATATGAAACTCAATCGGTAGTTGTCAAATATATTGGGTGGATATGTTTGTAAATCTGACGTTGAAAGAGTCAGTGGCTCACAACTGTGGCCACAAACCTCACTGCACGTCACTGCATTTAATATATTAGTTTGAAGGCTTCAGCCACAATATTTTTATCCACGCCCCTCTTACCAGTAGTTTGCCTGCCATGAAAATGATGCACAAAAAGTCCCGTCTTCTACTCAGTATTCTATTGGAAGTATTTTAGCCAGACCCCCTAGTTTTTGACGATTTTTTGTGATAATAATTAT
>CAIGQZ010035013.1:8109358-8123125 GCA_903798205.1 Danio tinwini | reverse complement strand
TATATATATATATATATATATATATAAAGTTGAAGTTCATATTATTTATTCTTAATTTTAATTAATATTATTAATTATTCGCCCCCTTTTGTGAATTATTTTCCGGAAAAACTCCGGAAAAACAGCGTGACCGTCCTTCTCGAAACTGCAGATAAATTATAATTATTATTATAAACGGTATGATAAATTTGCACATCTTCCTTGACTTCAGACATCATTTATTCCAACACAGGCGTGCACACTCTAACCGAAAGCAGAAGACGCGTCTCTTTATCAACCTCTCACGACACAACCTCTCCAATGCGGCACCTCGCAATATTTGCAAACAAGTCATATAAATATAATTTATTATCATTTGACAGTAACGGAGGAACGCCGCCAAATGTAGCATAAAGTAAACAAAAAAGAGTAAAGATACAAAAAAGATATTTCTCTTATAATTAACTTGAATAATAGTTAAAGTACACATCTTTAAATGTACTCAAAAAAGTATGTCACTCAACAATTTTACTCAAGTAAATTTAACGAAGTAAATGTAATTCATTACTACCCACCTCTGGTTATTGGGCAGAGCTAACATACTTGGCCAAGCTCTTGACAACAAACAGAAGAAGAGGAGGAGGAGTAGGAGGTATCTGTTAGGTTTTAATAACTTTCCCCTAACCCTTTTCTCAATCTTTCTGAATGAAACGACTACTTTACTACATCTAATCAGCGCGCAGTAAAAAAAAAAAAAAAAAGCCACGTCCACTGTTTTCTCATTTATTATTCCGTTTCTCTTGGAACTGCGCCACTATACGAAAAAAAAATTATTGCAGCTTCAGTTTTATGTGAACTTTAAATAAAGAGGTGTAACTAATTCACTTCTATTCGCATGATGACAATCACGTCAGAACTGTCTCTTATATAATAACACAGAAAGTCTCGGCAGAACAGAGAGAATGAAGGACTGGTGCCAAGCATTAGCCCACAGTGTCTCCTGCAGCCTGGGTCCACTTCATCTGGCAGAGGCCTTGGTTTAGACAGCGCTTGCATTCTTCCAGGGTTTATCCCAGGGCACTCACAATTAAAACCCTAATAGCCCCATCGCACAAAAAAAAGAGCACTCAGAAAGCGGAAACGAAGAACAGTGCGACCACTCATGTCAAATTATTTTCAGGACTTTTTATAAGCAAGTCTGTTTTGGGGGAATGCCTAATATGCCATTACACAGAAGCTGTTGGCCTGGGATTTGCTTCTTGATCTCCGCAGCAGATACAAGGCTGTTTTTTTCTCTGCTTGGACAGCTCTCCACTCCTTAATTGGATGTTTAAGACCAGTTTTAGATGGGATGAAGAATTCTCTTGTGAAGTTTGCTTTCTGAGTGCGTTTTTCAAGAGTAAATGTGGTTCTATCAAGTAAAGTGGTAAGCTAAAGTGTAAAAAATATTTGTAAATTAGCATGTTTTCAATATTTTGCGATTCATGTTTTATTCAATTTTATTCGTATTAATGCTTTTGAATTGCATTATGGGACCTTGATCTTTTTTCAAAAAACTTTTAACCTTGAAAAGTTAGAAAAAGATGCTTATTATTAACATTTTTTTATGATTTAAAGCAGTGGTCTCAAACTCCAATGGCCATTTCAGTGACTGACAATTCATAGGAACCCATTTTAACATTCAAGCACAAGAAAAAAGTGGACACCTGACATAATTGATGCATTTTTAGGACAACAAACATGGCAATTATGTTTCTTGTCACCAGTAATAATGCAAATCAGCACATTTATCATGTCACACATCAGCTGCTGAAATATATCTTTGATTTTTGTCTATGGCCGAGCATTAGACACACACTCAGTCATTCTTCCACAGAGTATATGCAGTCAAAACTCAAGCTTTTTGTTTCTTGTTGTACATATTGAAAGGGGAGTTTAAATTGCTATGAAAATAATACAAATAATTGGACATACACATTTTATTATTCTGTCTCAACCAATTGAACTGTTTAGCGACTTTACTGGCAACTGTTCTTCTCAATATCTTTATCAATATATATCAAGTTCAATTTATTTTTTTGTAAAACTTCAACAAAGATGGGAAAAGTATGTGCTTATTCACATTTACTTTAACAAGTTCAATTCAACTAGCAGTACAATTTAATGTAGTTTTTATGCAAATCTTAATAGACAAATGAGGAAAATCTATAAAATGTGACCAATTTGAATCGAATATAAGCAAACTGAATATATCTGTTACACCACCACCATAATATGTAAGCCATGAAGAAGTGTTTGTACTACAAAATACAAGTGGTAAAAAAACTCATTGTAATCAAATGTCCCTTGTATATTTACAAATATAGAGCTTTAGTAAAAATAGAGCACTTACGGACATATATTTCAATGTTTAAATCAGTCCCAGAATTAAAATGTGTGTTCTGAGAGAAAATGAAAGTAAAACTAATCTGAATGCAGTACTTTAAATGTCGACTAGGTGGTGGGTCAACCACAAGTGGCTAGACGCGACCGCACAACAATGATAGTGGTTCAAAAAAAGATGTTTTAGCGGGCCAAATCTCATATTTTTGACGTCAGTTGTGGGCTGGAGGAGGGCGGGCTGTAAATGGCCCATGGTCCGGCAGTTTTAGACCCCTGGTTTAAAGTGATATATTGTCTGGGTTGGTGTTGTATATTACGCTACAAAAACTTTAGAATAAACTGCAAGTAAATTTTCTGTTATTTTACAGACTAATTTCTCTATATATTATACCTTATATTTATGTTATTTTATTATAAAATGTCAATAAATTTCACTTTATTAAACTGTAGAGTTGAATTTTCAACATCAAAAGTCTACAGAGCAGAGATCAACATCGCATATTGCAATGCACAACCGTAAATAAACAGAATACTGTTTGGAGCGTTTCAAAGTCAAGTCAAAGTTTCACGTCGATCAGCTGGTTTGTCTATAAGTTGACATACGAGCAATCCGGCTTTAAAACGTTCCAATGTCCCTGTATCTGTAGTTATCTGTAGTATCTTAGTAAACAGCGATGAGTTTGGTGAACTGATGACCTTCATGGCCAATCACAGTCATTTCTGTTGAGCACGTGAACACAATGGTAAATCAGCGCTGTTTAAGAACATGCTCAGTAACGCTCAAATGTTATCAGAAAATGGACGTTTTTAAAAATTTCTGTATCGATTAGTACCGAATTCCAGTATTGTGACAACCCTAGAGCCTACTGTTTTCTGAGTGGTCAGATCAGATCAGACTCGTCTTTAGTGATCGGTCAATAGCTTACAGCAAATGTTGAAATACCAACGACCATTGCCATAACTCAATCATATTATTGGAGTCAGTTTTACCATATCAATCTGAACCAGAGTCATTAGTCTATTAAAGAATAATGGATTTATATTCACAGCACAGAAAACAGTGACTTCTCAACATTTTGACAGTATAAACTTATTTTGGAAGACAATAACTATTACTGTACATTCATAAACAGCTTTATTACATACAAAAACCAAAGGTAATATATACAAAAGTATAATGGGGCACTGATCATAATGCAAGTTTCATTACACTGTAAAAAGTAATCAGCTGACTTAAAAACAGAGAGCAAACTCATTGTCTTATAATTATTAAGTAAACAAATGGTGCATAATTAAGTTGTCAAAGGGTTTACTGAGTTTTTTTTTAGTAAGATCAACATGTTGCTTTTAAGGGAATTGATTGACTTTTTCTTTAAGTAATTGCTTATTATTTTAAATGTTACTTCAATATTTTTACTGCATCTGAAATCACCTTCACTAACAGGTGGTGTAGACAACGAATTGGTTGTTGTGACTGGTCATCTACAGAAACATCATGTTTACTGTACCAAGAGGATGCAGCATAAAACGATACAGCATTTTAGAGATAAATTTCCTCAATATTTCCAAATATAGGGCTGGTTTTAGGTGACAAGCCATTCTACCTCTGTTAGTTCTGCAGAACACAATATGGCGTGACAATATTACAGCCGTGCAGTAATGTAATACTCTTTGCATACTGCACATAGTCTGCAGAGCTTCCACGGGGGGAGAATCACTGTCTTGAACAGCATATGGGATGGCAGTGGTCCAAAAGCTCATGCAAACGATTTTCAGCCTCAAAATAAATGAAATCAATGATACCGCCAGGACTCCCTGATCCCTGCAGAGAGTGCGAACATGACTTTAGTTGGGTGTGAAAGCCAAAGCGAGGTGAGAAACCAAAGGAACTTTCCAGATGAAGGGTATATATATTTTTTCTCTCTCTCCTTTGAATCACTCGAGGGAAAGGGCTAAATATATTAGATACTATTACTAAACTACCATAAAATATTGTGGTCTAGTTGGTGTATGCATACACTGTAAAAAATAATGGTATTTTTGTCTGTAGCTTGTCATTTACATTATGTTTATGGATTATTTACATGTTCAAATTGCATTGTGGGACTTTTATCTCCTCTGCTTTAACTTTTGATGTTAAAAAATGTCAGTGTGTGTGTTGTACAATATTCAAAAACATACTGGAAGCTAGGGTTTCAATCATATTTTACAACACAGGCTCATTCTGAAAACGTAGCCCTATATACATTTCTGAAGAGCACAAATTATGTAGCCAGAAGTTCATGTAGCTGCATTTCATCTTTAAAACGAATGATACAGGGCGGTATGTTGTCCTTCCTTTTCGCACTAGTAGCTGACCGCTTACCTCTGTGTGGACGGCTTTCCCACTGTTTCCAGTTTGTCCAGTGGTTCCCCATGTATGTCAACTTGAGATGCAGAGTGGAGTTCACCGTGACGGCAGGTTTCGAGAATAATTGATTATTGAGCAATAAAATAAATTACACTGCAAAAGTACATGTTTACTGTTTGTTTGAGCTGTAACAAAACAATTCTTGAGGTTTTTGGGGGACAACTTAATTGTTTTATGTTCAATCCATGTAAATTTGTAAAAAAAAAAAAAAAAAAAAGTTAACTATGGCCCAATCCCAATTCTACCCCTTAGCCCTTCCCCTTCCCCTACCCCTCGTTTTGCACGTTCATGTGAAGGGGTAGTGGTGTTCCAATTCTCTTTAGCTTGAAGGTGTAGGGCTAAAGGGAAGGGGTATACACCCCTTCGAATGAAGATTTTTCAGGACCACACTCAAAACCAAGGGGTAAGAAAATTTCCCATAATACACCAGCCACAGCGGCAGTTTCGCTGCACCCGGAAGGAAAGCCACAAATTAGTATTTTTTGTCATTATTCCGAATTTTTACAACAAACAAACACATGTTTTAATATATTCATAACCGCATTCGTGTTTTACTGTCATGCTTTTATAAAAAAAATACCTGCTAAAATAAAAAAACGCTAAATTTCGCAATCTATAATCCCTAATAATAACTCCTGTACAGCAGTCCTACAACATTCTGACACTCAATGAAACTCAAACACCCTGTCAGAAAAGTCTAATGGCTGAGAATAAGCGTTTTACAGTGTCTGCTATAATGTTAATATTGTTTTCGTGTGTTTACAGATGAATATGGCCAAGGTGTAAATGTGCAGTATAGTTACGATCTTATTGTCACATTTAATCGTTATGATAACATAATATATGCCTTCAGTGATTTCCTGAAGATAAATACCAAAAAATAACACAACTGGAATAACTACAGCAGTCGTGATCGTCTGATCTCATATGAAGCAAGAGATCGCGATGACGTATGATGACGTGTGCAGGTGTTGTAGTGGTGTCCCAAGTCTTAGGGGTAAATTTTGAAGCCCTTTCTCATCACACTCATTTTTAAGGGCGAAGGGGTACAAAAATAGAATTGGGATTGGGCCTATATTTCTCAATGTTGTCCAAACACAAATCAATTTTGTGAAACCCAACATTTTTTACCCAACCGTGTATTATTGATTTAATTTACTTCAAAAGTGAGTAAATTACAAAATATATAGATTAAAAAACAAAGAAACTAACAAACAAATGAATAAATATAAATTTTTAACACAATAGTTAAAACATAATAGTTAACATTAACCATACATAGTTTTAACCTTAAATTAGTTTTAGCTAATTTGATGGAGTGCTTGTAATCTTTATTTTAGATTGTCTTTGTAACATGTTCAAAATTAAATGGTAACAACAGTGAATTATGCAAAAATTGCTATAACCCTACTGTAGGTACATGTTATTAATTAATATTAATCACTACTTAAATGGACAATTACACAGTAACATGGACTCTATAAAAAAGTTTTTTTTTTTTTTTTTGTGGTTTTTGAAAATTTTTTTAAAGTTGCTTATTAGGTGCTAGTAAAAAAAAAGTATTTTAGTCTTAGTCTTTTAAAACCCACAATAAAATTAGAAAATATTTTTAAATTAAGCTGTGTACGTAGAGTAAATCAAAAGCACATGATCAAAAGCTAAACAAATATATATTTAATGGTTATCTGTATATTTTACATTTTTGTAGCAATTATTAGCATTTAAAGCAAACAAAAATGTTAAATAAATAAACCTATTTAAATATGAAGATAAATAAAAAAAAATGATGTTAAAAAAGGTTAAAAATCAATCACCACATATCACATACATTTTCTCATCCACGTTTTCTTTTTTTAGTTATAACACTTTTATTATCTTAGAAATTGCTAGTAAGCAGTCTTGCAGTCCTGCATAAACTACAATGGAAACACTTTTACCAAACAAATTCCAGTATGCACATTAAAAAAGATCATGTTATTAAAAAAATATGTGTGAATGGACAAACCAGCAGGCTGAGCACAGTATAAAACATATGAAATGTTGTATTGGTCATTCTAAAATGCCTTAACCATTTCAGTATTAGTGTTATATTATTAATGACCTCCAGAATTGTCAAGAGCATCTGTTCTCCACACCTTCAAATGCCACCATGCCTTTATTGGGTATCAGAATTGTCTTCTGAGGCGCAAGTCATTTATTAAACAAAGAAAAGATTTACGCAGCTTCTTCTACCACAGCAAATTTTATTTTTACTTTTGATATTTGGCGCCAGTTAATCAGAAAGTGACGATTTTGTTCTCTTTGACTCGTTGGATGAAACGCTGCTTTATTTACACCGGCCTTTATGCGATATTCCATTTTTTTGCATGAATTTAATTTGCATCTTTGGATGGAAACATAGCTAGTGAGCCTATAATTATATTGTTTTATAAAACCATTTTCAAAAGACTATTTTCAAGCACAGAGCATTGTGAAAATTTAAAAAACTAAATAAAAAGAAACATCAAAAACTTTCAATTTTTGTGTTCAAAATGCAGTTTTGTAAATGCCACCAAAATATCTTGATTATATTTAGTACTTATAATGCTGTTTAATGTTTGTCTTAAGTGTGTGGTATGATGTATATGTTGTAAATCTATTATGTTGTGGAGCAAATCGGCCCAAAAGGGGACAATAAAATTCTCAGTATTTCTTAGAAGTAAAAAAAAAACAAATCTAAAAAACACCTATAAGATACACCCAGACACTGTTTAGAGCACCCTAGCAACTGCATAGTAACAATCTGAAGACTTAAGCAAAAACCCAAGTCGTGATTATTTCTGCCTTAAAAAATATAGACTAAAAATTGAGTCACATTGCTTTAACAGAAGCTTAATGTTGAGCTTCAGGCTTCATTATGGTCTAGGCTTCTGGTTTCTGAGCGCTAATGCTTTGCCAGCTAATCTGCCAGAGAACCCTACAGTGATGATTCTCAGATTGATTCATGAAACCAAATACTGAAACATGCAAGAAGCGTTCAGTGTTTTTGTTCATGATTAATAATTGTAATTGTCTAATAATTTTTTAGCTATTATATAATAATTATATCTGGTCAGGGCTCTTTTAGGTGTTTTGGTTGCAACATAGGCTCATTCTGAAAATGTAGCCCTTTATACATTTCTGGAGATCGCAAATTATGTTGCCAGAGGTACATATGGCTGCATTTCGTCTTTAAAACGAACGCTACGAGGCAGTATGACGCTGTTCCTTTTCGCGCTAGCAGCTGACTGCTTACTTTTGTTTTGAATAAACTTATTTTAAATAAGAAGTTTGAGCAAGCAGCAAAGGTACATTTGGGCACACAATGTCTACGCAAATGCATGAACTATACCTGCCAACACTCCTTTTTCCCCCCAGGTTTTACCTTTATTTTACAACCATCTTCCGCCATCCACCCATTTTTTTTTTTTATTTCCTTCGAGAAACTCCTATAAATTGTATGGCCCAATCTAGTTGCAAAAAATAATTTTTTGGTCCATGTTTGTCAGGTTGCCAGATCTTGTATGAAGCTTGTCACATCACACAATTGATTTTTTACCTAAATCTGGCAACGTATGTTGCAATCCAGTTGCGTTGTTTATTTCTGTACAGATAGAAGATGTGGGATTTGAATGGCGGTGGGTGCAACATCAGTACTAGTAAACAAATGTAGACAAAATTAGTCAGACCCCTAGTTAAATATAAATTATATTTATTTCAGTTTGCACTAAATTGTTTTACATGACTTATAGACGTTGCATACGCAGCGCACGTGATGTATTTGAGTGTCTCTCAAAAAATGACTTCTTACCTGTGCCCTCACAATCATTACATTACATGAGAGGGGGGGGGAAATGTTTTGCAGACTGTGCAGTAAGCAGACGCAGATGAAGCGCAAGTGATATACATGTGAAGTCAATGCAAAAATGGAATTAGACATTCTGTGTCACGAATTGGGTGTTTTTTTGCGTTTGACGCGCTTCAGACTGCAAAAAGTTGGAGCAAACATCTAACAAGCAGAGCAATTGAACAGACAGAAAAGCAAGCAGCTTACAATGATGGAGGTTGATTCAAGGATGACGACCGCTGGACATGAACGAATTGAAGGACATTATTTGTGCTTTACATGTATGGCTGGTATTATGATGTGCGTCAAATCGATAAATGATTTAGTTTAATTATTTTTCTGCAGTTAACGAGAGAAAACAATTCCCTGTCATTGACTAAATTTATGCCAATCCGTGTTTTAGGTGTATTACAGGGGAATCCCTAACGCATGTCCTGAGTGAGGTACATGATGTCAGATGCTCTGGGGAGTGAAATCTGAGAGAAAATAAAATTGTGGATAAAAATAAGAATTGTACAACCTTCCTTTGGCTTAATCCCTACCGTTTTAGATCTTGTATATATATATTTTTTTACATTTATATATATATATATAAATGTAAAAAATAGGTGAAAAATACCCCACGAGTAACACAGTGATCTGTGTTTGGTCTGAACACAGCATTAGACTGGGATTAGGAGCCAAATGGGGGGGGGGGGGGTATTCAATTAACTTATAATTGTAAAAACTATTAAGTTAACTCAATCAATGTGCGTTGGCACAACATGAAGGGATTGTGTGTAACCCAAAAAATTTTATAGTGCATTTTGCATATACTCAGTCCAACTGCATCAGAGTCCATTTAGAAGTGGACCCAAGCAAATCTTTTCACCAGTCTTGGCTGTTTCTGTTTGGTGCGCACCAGAGTTAGAATCAATAGTGGTGTTTTGGTTTTTACACTTTTTTTTTACACTAACAGGGCAAGTGCTGCAGAGTTTGCTTTAATGGACCAAACCTGCCAAGTGTGAACATACCCTAAGTTGTGTGTGTATTCCTTTTCAGCAGTAAAGGCACTTTCTACCACATATTAGGGACATTGCTGAATTAACATGTTTGTAGTTCAGTGAGTTAGCCGGGTCTCTGGAGGTCTACATTAGTGGTCCATCAGCCCTGTGGGATTTTCATGGTCTATTTCAGCACAGCATGATCAGTGGGCGATGAATACTAACGACGGACATTTTTAGAGGTCCTCTTGAGGGGAATGGAGACAAAGAGTCCATTTGACATACTTCCCCACGTCAACTTCAGATGAGAGCACTTTTGCCTTGAGAGCATTGGTCAACACTCAGCATGGTTAAAAAACGAAACAAAAATGCTCGGCAATGCAATGTCAAACATTCTGTGGCTTCCTAGAACACATATTAGGAAACTTTCCCACTGACATAACAGTACTACAGGAAAGCCACTACAGTAAAACAAAGGAAGTTACAAGATCTGGGGTTGCTGTTTAAAGGGCTGTTTATGCATCGCTTTGGCTTTTGAAGTGGACTGGGAGTTTAGACACATGATAGGTTTCATGTCTGGGAAACCACAATCGCACATTTAATGGGGTAGACTTAACCAGCACATTGGTATTGTTGGCGATTACTTGCTTGGTTGCACTCTTGACAGAAAAAAAAGATCTGAAAAACACCTTTAGAGGGTATTTTGTTGTTGTAAGATGGTGCCGCATTACAAAATACATAAAAGTAATCCTGAAACCTCGGCGTCAAGACCTCGGCTTTTAAAAGCTCGAAGCAAGGCTTTTCCTCTTTCGCTATGGTGCTGTGTTTTCCTTCCTTTCAGGCCATCCTGGGAACCTGGAAAAGTAATTACATCATTGTGCCCGGCCTTTCAAACTCCTCCGAGTTGAACTGTGGGAATTGTGATACAGGAAGGAAAGGATTGCAGGTGTGTTTGGAATTACTGTGCAAGAACAATGGAGGAAGTGTAGAATGGGCCACCGGCATCATGCAATTGCGGACTTGTGTACAAGCTAAAGGACGGCATCTCCTGTGCTTTTTTTGGGAGGGTTTTGTTCACAATTTACTTTTCACTATAGAGGCACTGAAGAATGAGCTACCCACAAGCTGACATTTAGACCAAATACAACAATATATCTGTAAAAATACTATATTTTTCTGTGTTTTAGTTAGTATTTATTAAACTTTAAGTTTAGCATTTTAAGCAATCTTTTAATAATAACTTCTCCATCTGGAAATTTGCTCTGTCTTAAGCAAAACAAAGAAGAATACAATACAGGGAAAATGGTCATTTGTGTTCAGTAAAGTTGACTTCATATGGTATTTATGTATTGGATAAACAAAAATGAGTGTGAGTTTGAGATATTTTCCTTTTACAGTGATTTATTAATTTTTTTACAGTAGTTCACAAGTTTACAGTAATATAGGTTTTACGGTTGGGCTTTAAGTAAAAAAAAATCCCAAAACTGTAAAATAAAAAGTTGGGTGAATGTTTATTTTATACAGCTATTAATAATATTTTGAAATGACTGTTAAATAAATAAGTAAATGCATGCTTATTTTTAATTGCAAGTCTGCAATGCGAAGGATGCTTGGTTTGGGACTAGTTAATTTAGCCTGGAATAAACAAGACATTTAACTTGTATTTTAATTAAAATGTATTTGATAACAGATTAAAATAAAGCATAGCATCATAGCAAGCATTATCAATAATATTGGTTACACTTTTTTTAAGGTACCCATGTTAAAGTGTACCTATTCATTTAACTATTGAGTAATATTAAGTAATTGCATGCCCTTATTATGTATTTAGGGTTAGAATGTGGGTTAGGTTTAGGGTTAGTTGCATGTAATTATGCATAATTAATTGTAAATATTATAGTAAGAACATGGAACATGTAACAAGAACACTTTAAAAGGGACCTATTATGCAGAAATCACTTTTATAAATGGTTTAAACACAGTTGTGTGGCCAGAGTCTGTGAAGATAGCCAGTTCATAATGGTAAAAATATAGTAATTTTATTTTTTTATAATCAAAGTTAATAGAAACAGTCTGCAGAAACACTTTGATTAACATTCTGTGTCATCAGAGGGCAAAAGCCCCGCCTATTAGTGACCATTTCTCCCTCATTAGCATAAGAAGTTAGTCTTGTTTTGAATCTGTCACTATGCTGTCACATAGGCACTTGTAGCTCCACCCTCTTTTGAAAAGAGCACAATCGCATTTGAATTTAAAGCGACAGTCACCCAAACGGCACAATTAGGACCAAAGCCTGAAAGGGGCAGTTATATATGTTATTTGTGGGATATTTTGAGCTGAAATTTCACATACACACTCTAGGGACATTAGAAACTTATATGACATTTTGTAAAAAAGGGTCCTCTTTAAAATAAAGTGCTACCATCATACCATCATTGTTTATTCATCTTAACTGTGAACAAGAAGGGGGAAAAACCTTTGACTTTGAAAAACATTCCAGTTCTTGTTGTGTCTATTAATATTTATGCCGAAGGTCGCCTGCTGCTAAAACCAAGACCAAACTACCATTTTATACACAAAATCCAGCATCACCCAATTCTACTACCAGTCACCCCCCAATTTACTGTCCCAGCGGGTGTACAGACAGAAGGGCACTTGGCTTCAATGCATATCCACATATCATTTTTCATGTTTTCATGCTTTGTGTGCTGTAATCCCCTTAGCGGCATTGAGCGGTTCCCCTCTGACAGCTACATAAAAGGCTTCTGCTTTGAGACAACACGTGTATGAAGATCCGTCCTCCAGTCAAAACATCTTAGCTTTATTGACTGCCGCTGTGTCTCGCTAATAAAAGAGGGCACGTCTTTTGTTTATCCACAACACCCCTCTTAGCTATGAGCGTTGTCTATTGGATTGCCTTGGAAAAAAGGGAAGCGAAATAAATCAAGAGCGAGTGGTTTCAGTGCCAGGGAGGTATTTATCTCACAGATGCACAGCAGAACACATCTCCCTCAACGCTTCACTCTTGTAGCCCTGTAGGGTTCACAGCCTTCCTTCTCATAAACTCTGTATAGGTGGAAAAAGAAATGAATCATGCATGCATGCGGTAGATATTACCCAACACACCCAGAGAGTCTGGCTCATTCTGTGTTCAAATGTCTGAACACCTCCAATGCAATATCATGTAAAGCAGCAAGTGTTTATAGTTGTTTAGGAAGCAGTATTGGGCGTCACGGTGGCACAGTGTTATAACATTTATGTGTTATAACATGTAAAACGGGATCATGAAAGCAACATTCAAAAAGCAACTTATGTAAACACCTTAACCATATTATTGTCTTATTCATAATAAGGCAAAAAATTTGATTACTGATGTCCATGTAAACGTAGTTACTATCTATCTCTCCTGCGTTTGTGTTGCTGCTGTGAAAATCAGCATGTGCATGTTCTGAAACTCCCCTTTTCACGCAAACCCTTCCCTCTTTATCCACTCGACACTCCCACCTAAACAAAGCTGGACTCACCCACTTTCCTTAATTTTTTTCAAACTAGAGGTGTGAAAACACCTTGCTGAGACAGGGGGGGGGTTTCATGGCCCTTTAATCAACTTGTGTTGGAGCAACATGAAGCAGATGTGTGAAACCCAGCATTTTTTACAGTGTAATAATGTGTTTATTATTTAAATTGAATACAATGAACATGCATTTACAAATATATAATCTTCATTTAAAGCGGTCAGCTGTTACACAAACACACATTCACTGTGTATACAAATAACACGGTGCATTGCTGTAGTTTGACTTGATTTGAAAAATTTCCCTATGAATGTCAAAACCGAACCTCTGGCCTTACGTCAAGCCAAGCAGAAAAATTATATTTTGACATTAAATTGGTTCAGTTGAGTGTAAGTCACAATCACGATCAAACGGTCCTCCTGAAATCACCGAAAGCGCGGCTTATCTGAGGTCAGTGAGGGATGCAAAGACACTGTCGACTCGCTCCATTTATTGCGTAATTTACTTCAGGTAAAAATCACTCACCCAAGCAGTCAGACAATTGGATTCGGTGCCAAGTTTTGGCTGAGGGCATATTTTACACTTCAAAGTATACATTTGGGGATTACCGACATATATATATATATATATATA